>VXBO01006154.1:54873-75397 GCA_013400135.1 Rhinoptilus africanus | reverse complement strand
TCCCCCCAAATTAAACTGCCCTCCCCCCCCCCCAAAAAAAAAAAAACCAAACGATTTAACCCCCAAAACTTTAGTCTTAAAAAGGAAAAAAAATTGAGACAACTTAGGGGATGGATGTGTGTATAAATATAACCAACTTTGTATTTTGCAGTAACTGCTTAGCAAAACCATATGGTTGTGATTACTGCTCAATACATTCTACATTCAGATTAGACGTGACAGAGGTCAAAATGAATAATCAATATTTCCATGCATCTAAAATTTGTTCTCAACTTTAATACAAAATTTTGAAGAGTATTCCTTCCTACTCACCCTCCCCTCTTATTTATGTGTTTTTTCAGCAAATTTACTGCTAATAAAAATAATCATTCCTCTCTCAGTAGGTTTTATGAAGTTTAAATCTTAAAAGCAAACCATTTGAGGTGCAGAGGTTATATAAACTGAATGCTGTGGTGCCACCTGAACATAATTAGTTTTAAGACTAGAAACCAGCAGCCGTCACACACCACACACCAACCATAGGGACATTGTGTCAGTCAACATATAATAACAAACACATGATCTACTAAAGAAACATTGCAAAATTACTTTCTTTTCTATTTTTAGCCCTCTGATACACTAGGATTTAATAGCAGGCATGTGACACCTGACAAATTCACGCCCTCTGTTCAGCACTTCCCCATAACTACTCAGGATACATGTGCAAAATTATAACTCAATTTCCCTTTTTCTATGCCCTGTGTTGGAGAGGATCAGAAAGCTTATTCTAAAAGGTACTGACCATGAATTGCTATGAAAAGCAATGTGTTCAACCCTATTCCCCTTCTGTTCAGACTGTGTCTCATTTTGGAATTTTTATTACTCTATCCAGTATTATCCTGCAGTATTTGCTTAAAGAGGGTTGATACTTCCAATTGATTTGCCTGAATCTGTGGCATTGTTCATAAGAAATTAATCCAATTTCCACTGTATATCATGGCTGCCAAATATAACAGATGTTCTCTCTTATAACCCTGATACTTTCTTTGCCACACTGTCATACAGGTGTTAAATGTAGTATGAGACATCTGAAGAGAACATTTCACAGAAAAAATACAGTAAAACATGAACTACTCAAAGAGTACTTGGAACAGATGCGAGCATTTTGTCATAGATTGCAAAAACAGTAACTGGTTAGAAGTCTTTTCTGGGTTGCATCATAACAGAGGAGGAACTGGTTAAGAATGACAAAGTAGAAGAAAACTGGGTCAAGCCTGAGTGAAAAAAAAGTACTAATTTTAGGAAAAGGAAAAGAAACAGAAATAACAAAAGAAAAGGAATGGCCTCAAAGAAAACAAAGTCTAAAAAGCCCAGAGGCTAAGGCTGGAGAAACAAAAGTAAGGGGATAAAGAACTTTTGAAGAGCTGTTAGTCCTCTGAACAAGTAGGAGCAGAATGGATGCCTCATTAGACAGGAAGGATGCAGGAGCAGAGGGGCCTTCTGGCAAGGTCAAACACGAAAAGGAAATATGCAGGAAGGGGAAACTAGGACAGATTGCTAATGACAAGTATAAATAAGCATGCACATCTAAAACCAGAATGGGGCAAGTCACTAAAGGACATATAGCTAACAAGAGACCTGAAGAAATTTCTTCTGGAAACAGAAAGAAGACTGGCAGGAGCACTTGACAGATATTGATTAGGAGGGAACGCTATTGCCAAATTATGCTGAGAAAACCAAAGCTCTTAATGTCATTTTTGTATCAATACTTACTAAAAAGATCCACTGGAAACATTTGTCTAATAAAAGTGACCAAAAGGTAATATTTCAGACTAGAATCATTAAGAGCAAATTAGGGACTAGATCATGTACTTCGACAGATTTATTTATTTTTTAAACCTTGTGAGCCTGACAAATTAGGATATAAATAATAACTGGCCAAAGCAATCTCAGAATGAGTTAGTGATTAACAGTGAAAATTCTTGGACCAAAACATTGAAAAAGGGCAATACTGACCTCTTTTATAAAAGTTAGAATTGAAAATTTAATTTCAGTTACTGGGTTGTTATAGATACATTCCCAAAGGAGATAGCAGCAAGGTGACCAACAGAGAGTTGTCCAAGGTCCACTCCTGTTGAATATTCCTGCTGGTGATTAGGCAGGGGAACAGACAGCAGGTTTATTACAGGGGCAGTGAAACAACCTGACAGTTATCACAGTCATGTTGGAGCAAACAGGTGAGAAGCAATACTTCTGCTCTGCTTAGCTCTGGCAATGCCCCAGCACCATGCCCCATTTAGGATGCTGCACCAGTTTTGTGTGAATTAGGGTGCAGAGGAGAGCGTCCAGACACTCAGAGGGCCAGAAAACATGAGTTGTGGGAACAAGCTGCAGCACTTAAGGTTAGTTGGGCTGTTGAAGAGAAGCCTGCGATCTGGCACATACAGAAAAGAATCTCGGGAAAGGAAGGGGATAACAGACAGTGAACAGGACAAAAAACTGCCATGCGTTCACTGCCACGAAAACTCAGATAAAACACAAAGAAACACCGCCTAATCCTAAAAACAGTTAAACATTGGAATACAGAGCCTACACACACTGAAGAATCATCACTATTGCCAGCCTTTTGGAAGAGACCAGTCAAACATCTATAATGATTGGCACAGTTACAGAGCCAGTGTATTCGCGTTTTGAGGTCCATTCTTTCCCTGCCTTCCAGTGGTCTATAACACCTATCGCCATAAGAGGCCAGGTAAGTGCAAATTGTGTGATTTCAATACCTATTTTATCAATGACCATAATGTATTCCTTTTGTCTGTTTAAAACAACCAGGTTTTGAGAATATCCCCGATTAAAAGTTATTTTCCTAGAACGTTCACTGGAAAGCAGAAGTTGGAAAAATTGGGGGAATAATTCTATTTAGAAACTACATGAACAGTTCACAGATAAATCTGGCTGTAGAGAACATCCTCTCTCAGGAAAGAAACCATTTCCAGAATTCTGACTCTGGTGTGAGTCAATCCTCAGCTGAGCTGGAGAGTCATTGCAGCCAATTGTCAGTGGCATCTTCTAGGAACTCAGCTAAAATCCACCTGTTGACATGCACTGAATGGGCAAATAACACCAAGCAGCAAAGGTGCACTAGTGCTGAAAATGTGATGGACATGTAAGGATCCAGGTGTAGAATCTCAGAGCCAAATTATTAATTTGGGTTGTATCTTCTGTGGGCTCTTATGAACCACATAAAATTGTCTTCCAGGTATACAAGTGGCCCTTCTAGGTGCCAGTCCCAAAGCAAGAATCCCCAGATCCCTTTTATGAAATGGACGTAACAAAAAAACCCAATTCCCTTGTGTCATTATCAGATTTAAATTACATTTTATTTTCTTGCTACTACATTAAAGGTGATGATGCTTCCCTGATACCTGGCAGCCTACAGCACCCGATGCCTGCTCTAAAAAACCTCTTTTCTTTCATTGCTTATCATGCTGTCAAGCACAAAATTTCTGCAATACATTTTCTCATCTGTGTATCTGTCTGCAGTGAAATTTGTGTTTGCGTGAAAATTTAGGCAACATGATTCAGTCATTTCCAAGCATAAGACAAAGAAAAAATACGTTGTTTTGCCCATATTAAAAATCCTGGCAGTGCTGCTTTTGAAATACAGCTTTACTTGTGTAAGATACAATTTTTAATTGATGCCAGTCACTGACAGAGGTGGCAGCAAAAGTCAAAAGTGACTTGTTTGCATTTTCAACTACTCAACACTGTGCTGCTTTCACAGAAGACACTGCTGAGAGATTCCCTTACGTATCTCAGGAAAATAAAAAGAGATTGTGATTTTAGGTCAATGAGGCCACACCATTTCAAGCAGCCTTTGAGACTGGGTGGGTACACCGAAATCAATAAGCATCAAGAAAATGAAGTTGCTCTTGGCCCTACCCTTTGCCTGTGTCCTCTGAGAGATGGTGCTATGCCTGAGGATATCTGAGCTCCTCGTGACTCACACTAGGCTCCAACGTGGTCAATGAAAGGGAGCTGAAATCACAGTCAGGACAGTCCAGAGCTCTTACTGCTAGTATAGACCAGAGGCAAATGAAGTTGATCTGTCTCTTAGAGGATGTAAGTCATTTGTGTTTATGGTCGCCAACCTGGTTGTGGGTGCTGAAGAGGTGAGCACCAGAGAAGGAGCACAGCAGTATCTTGCTTGTACCTCAGCAATGTTCTCTGCTGCCTTGGCCCTTAAGCTGTTATCAGCAGTCAGCATCTAGGAAAGCTTATCTAGCCTTAAATTGCATCCAGGGCTCATCAGCTGCTTTTAGAATATTGCACTGGAAATGCTTCTCCGACTAGGACTCCTGGCTGGCACACCCAGTCAGGAAATGTTTGCTCTTTTATACCTGACAGATCATAAAGAGAACATTTTTTTATATAGTTTCTGGAGGAGGTATAAGAAAGAAGTCTGAATTGGAGCCAAGCCTACCAATTTTCCACTTCAGAGGGATCTATCAGTGTTACAACAATTGAAAGAGGGTGGAGAGCATCTACAGAAGTAGCAATTCAATTGCAACTATCATGTATTTGTTCCTGAAAAAATGTTTAAAGGAAAAGGTTTTTATTAGAAGTATATAGTTCCCGGTGGTATTCTCCTAAACAATCTCACTTTGTCTTAAGATTTCCTGGGCTGGATGTTGTACCAAGAAGCCATCATACAATGATCCATTTACAACAGTATCTTGGGTTATAAGATGTACCCAGATGTTGTGAGACTCACTATCACACTGTCTCAAAACAACAAAGTTGATTTTTCTGAAGAAGATAGTGGAAAATAACTGATTATCACAAAACCTTAATTTACTCAACTCCACTTTCAAGAAGAAAGCAGGAATTTTTGGTGAGAGAGTGTTCTATTCTTAACATTTCAGGGAGTAGATTAAGCAATGCACGACAATTCTCCGGAACAACTAGGCATCTCTTTTCCTGTTCCCTGTTCATACTCGCTACATCCCATCTCCATTTTTGGCCATTTGGAAGACACAATGCAGGTCACGTAGCTGCAACCCCATTCTTCTACGGGGGATGACAGGGAACAGTTCTCTCAGCATTTCCACTTCATCGAGCAGCTGGAGCAGGATGCACGTGTTCTTTCTCACTAACCCATGGGGTTTATTTCCACAGCACATTCTCTTTGTGTGATGTGGGCACGTAGAATAACTATATTAAAAAAAAAAAAAAGGGAGACAAGATAAATAAAGATTTTACCTTTTTTCAATCTACAAATAAAAAGAAGCTGGTTTTTCCTTGGTCCTTACATGTACACTTTTCTTCTTTATGTTGTAAATTCAAATTTTCTTGTTGTATTCTGAAAAAATGGTTAAAATAGAGTGTTTATATACATGAACCTGTCCAAATAAAACAAGAACTAGCCTGCACTCCACTACTTGTCCTCCAGAATGCAAAACCAGGAATGAACATTCCTCTGATCACAAAGTATTCTCTGTAACATCTAATTTTATTTTCATTAGTCTGTCAAAATTGTACCCTGCTAAGGAAGCCATCACCTCAGATTTATGAATAGCTACAGTTCCCTGATGAAAGCAGTGCTGTATACTTACCATCACAGGGAAGCAATCCTTATGTATAATACTAGAAATAAAAAGACGCAAGTCTAAGTGAGCTAGACACTTCACTGTTACTTGGCTCAATAGAATGTATGTTCCTAATTCTCTTTAAATTCTTCTGAGATTTCCAGGCATTTGCTGTGTTGGTTTATTTGCTTTATCACAATATTTTTCAAGGTGGCAATTAGATGAGCATTTTACAATGTATAACTAAATTTTAGCAGATGCTTTTTTGTGAGTTGGCTGCATTAGCTTTTCTTTCTTTCCTCCCTGTGGTGAGAACCTGTTTTGTACATTTCTTGGCACTAGACACAAACTGAGCAAAATGTGCTCATTTCTAGTTCTGTGCTCTGTGTAGTTCTGTTAGGATTGGTACAAATTCATTGATTCATTTACCACAGGTAACAGTGAGAATGTAAATTCTAGTGACTAGGAGGGAAAGAAACAAGGTGTGTCTTCTAAAGTAGACACTCTTTATTTGTGACTTTGGCTTTGACCCCTATGATATTACCAGGGTTGACCTCAGAGCAGAGCAGTGGATTTGATTCTTACTAACAACTCACCAAAGTGTGCTCTTTCCTTTGCCATCAGTAAACTGTGATCCAGACTGTTCATGAATTGAATTCCTGTTCATTTCATCTCACCTTTCCAAAGGTTCCCCTCCACTTTTGAAGAATTTTACTAGACACATTGAAATTTTTTATGTAAATCGAAGTGATTTTTACTTAGCAGCCTCCATCAGCTTGCTTGGTCAATCACTTTCTAAATGAAAAATGCAGATGTTAAAATCAAGGCCAGAGTTTTCATCAGCTGAAAAACTGCAGTCCCTCAGCCCCATGCTGTTGGGGTGGGTAAAGAAAGAAGTGAGGCTGCTACTGGGAAAAAGAGTGAGTGCTCCTGCCTTCTCTTCTCATTTCCATTGATGAATCACATCATGCACTGCTCCAAGAAGAGTGTTGCTTGAAGATAAACATCATTTGCAATTATTGTATATTACTGAGAGAATCAAATGAGCACACAATCACCAATAGAAGCCACATTTGAATTATGTGTCATTCTTCACACACAAGTTAGCAAGCTGTGAGTGCTATCTGATTGGAAATAGGACTTAGTGAGAGTTAATTTTAAGAATTTTAAGCTCAAAATTGAAATTTTACTTTGCAAACATCTAGATAGACTACCAAAAACACTTTTTGCAAGTAGCTCTCAGTTTGTTTAGTTTTATTTTCAGTAACCAGTTTAACTCCAGCTGCTAGGAACTGGTACACATTCTGTCACTGGAACTCCTGAGTCAAAACACATATGTCTTTAATGGGGCTTTTGGCAAGCATGGCATAGATGCTGTTATGGACGTTGATACAAATAAAACTAATAGTTTATTTCATGCTTTACAAATAGAAATCAATGTTTAGGAAAAAAATAATGCAGTTTACACACAGTAAAAATATTTACAGAGATAAATCAGCTAATAGGTACATTATACTATTGTTCATTATATCTATGTTGATAAATTACAAGCTAAAGGGAAGGTGGTTGACAACTACCCATAACGCTCAGAAGGGAATACATTTTTAAAGGTTAATGAACTCAACGTGAAGGTGTCAGTCTTTCAGTCTGAATATCCTGGTTTGAACAGAATGGGATTTCTGTCTTGTGCATGTTACAGCTTTATATTAAAAACTGAAACTTGCTACATCTTTCAAATTAAATACATTTGGCCTATTTCTAGCAGCTGTTTGGCTCCAAGCACAAGTTTCTTATTTCAACTACAGCCTCAGAAGACACATTGTAAAAGCACTTTTAAATATTGGAAATTCCTGATTTATGGGATTATTTGTAATGTCTCTTCTACGGAGGAAGATGAGATACTTTGTTAGATAAAGACATGCCTGGGGATTAGCAAACTGGACAGTACATAGCCAATCTCCCACAGATGCAAACCATTTCAACACACTGTGCTGACTGAAAGCTAATGTTCGTAAAAATTGACAGTAGGTTTTGAATGATTTTATGTGAATAATTTTAATGCAGCCTTTTTTTCCATTCAAACATTTTCTATTTGTTCAAATTTGTTTGGCATTTCAGAGGAACTGACTACATGCAAAGTTCTTAGAGAGAAAGAAAGGACATGGCAAAGGGACATGAAATTAACGTATTTAAGGGATCCCATTACTGTTTTATGCTCTAGTCTTCCCACTGCTTTCACACTTGGGGAGGGACTGGAGGAGCTCAGACCAATTGTGGCAGCCATGGAGCCTTTCCGCACACCCCCTTACTCCTTGGTGCCCAGCCCCTGCAACCTCTGCTCTCCAGCAAGGGGGACCAGGCACCCATCATCCTACACCAAGATATTCAGCTGGTTGCATGGACTCTGCGGTGCAACAGGGAGTCTGACTTGAATTCAAATGCAGCAATGAGCAAGTTACTAGAAGGAATATTGAGTTTACGTGGCTGTTAGCCCATGTTACCTGATACAACTATACATTCACTAAAGCCCTAAACCAATACTATATAATCATAAAATCATATAATCATAGAATCATTCAGGTTGGAAAAGACCCTTGGGATCATTAAGTCCAACCATCAACCCCACNTTAGAACCCCCAGGTCCTTTACCGCCAGCCAGCTCTCCAGCCACACTTCCCCGAGCCTGTAGCGCTGCATGGGGTTGTTGTGGCCCAAGTGCAGGATCCGGCACTTGGCCTTGTTGAAGCTCGTACCATTAGTGTCGGCCCATCGATCCAATCTATCCAAGTCTCTCTGTGGAGCCTCCCTATCCTCATGCAGATCAACACTCCCGCTTAACTTGGTGTCATCCTTGAACTTACTGATGATGCACTCTATGCCCTTATCAAGATCATTAATAAAGATGTTAGACAGAAATGGTCCCAACACTGAGCCCTGAGGAACAACACTTGTGACCAACCATCAGCTGGATTTAACTCCATTGACCATCACTCTTTGGGACCGTCCATCCAGCCAGTGCTTGATCCAGCAGATTGTATGCTCATCCAGGCCACGAGCAGACAGTTTTTCCATGAGAATTCTATGGGGAAGTTGACAGGAGTTTGTCCACCACATCATATAACCTGAATATGTTTTTTTTTTAAGATGGCAAGTCTCATGGCTTATTTGCCACTGATTGTTTCAGGATGAATTTTTGTCCCTGTGTGTGGTTTTAGATGGAAAGAAAATCATGTGTGCTAGACCTGTAATGATATTTATCTTCTCAAAGCTTTTATTTCAGATACTTTTCAAAAAACATATTAATAATTGAAATTGAACAAAACTGGGAGAAAGTTCACAGTAATTTCCTAAACAGCACAGTAAAGTCACTAAATAGAGTTTCCTTGTGATGTACATAAGGTGTTGGAAGGACCCTGCAGACTACTGAGATAACTGAAGAGCTGCATTTCATTGGTTAATATTACTTGTTTAAGGTCAGGACAATGCTTTATGGGAGTGACGAAACTCATTCGTGACATACTTGGTGTAATTTCTGTAAAGAAAGAAACAGGATATAAGGAGTCCATTTGAAGGCCCCAAAGTTCACTGTGATGAAATAGCAAGACAGGGATACTCACATGCTGTGAAAATATGTGTGTGTTTTACGTCAATGTGTGATGAAGCTAGTTCTGCAAGATACTCCTGCAAATCTGTTGTTGCTCTTCTCATTTCTTTGTGTTGTAAAAACAGCTTCAGGCTTAACACCCACCACACCAGCAACTGGACAATGACTAAGAAAGCAAATCTGGTTTGCTTTCCAAGGACTTTCCTCAGGGTAAGATGAGTAGCTTGAAATAATTCAACTGTTTAAGTTAGAAAAGCTAAGAGTAAAAAGAAGAAAAAATCCTAACACTGTGATTATGCCATTCAATTGTTCTTCATGCCCACTGGCATTAGGAAAAGAATTCAACTTAATTTGTTCTGTAAAAAAACCCGTTGCTTCCAAGAATAATTTTTTAACAATAAAGAGAGTCTAGCACTGGAAAACACTACCTTCAGTTGTTGGAGAAAGTCCTTCACTAGAGGATTTTAAGACAGACATCTATTATAAATGGTCTCAATATAGTCAATCCTCTTCCAAGCAAGAGGATGTCTTCAGTTGATCTCTTGAAATCCCTCACAGCCATGCATATCCAAGACACTTGAAAAACAATGTGTAGATAAATCTGGAAGCTTCAGAGAAAGGATGCATGTCAAAAGCATTTGTGCAGTGACTCACCATAGGGTGAGGTAAGCATTTGAATGGTTATTTACTGTTTCTATTTGTTGTTCAGATTATTTTGCTACTGGAGACCTGGTACAAACTTATAGGTTTCAGCTGCCTGACATTTTCTATTAGACAAGATTTTCTGTGCTTTCTTTGCAAAACTGTTAAACTATTTGCAAAATAATTTCAGTAGTCTCCACGCAAATGTCCATAAGCTACAAAAGCCCTTTTATTGTCCCATGAAGTTTCATTGAGGGTAACCTAGGCTATAAGATGGGAAAATGGGTTGTACCTCAAGAAAAAGATGCTATCCACCTCAGTAAACATCTTTTCCAATGAGTAGTGTGACATAAAATACCCTAAGAGGTTGGCTTCGCACTACACTGTGAGATATCTGAGAGCTGACAGAGCAGATGCAGCTGGGAAGAAGAAAATCAAAGGTATTTTGTGTCTGTGCTTGTGTGTGGAGGAATGCAACTCAGACATGTGTATACTAGGTTTGCAGGTGAATATATATGTGTGGGTGTATATATATACACACACACACTGCCAGGCAAATTGCAGGTCTATTTCATTCTGTTACACATCTATGTAGCACTAATTTTCTCAAAGTCTGTCTGATGTATTTAACCAACCAACACAAATCTAACGTATTTTGGCAAGCCAATTCATCATTTAAAATAATCTTCTAATAATTAGTTACATCAGATTCAAATATATTTCCTTCATATATTCATACCAAGAAAAAAATTCAGAGATCATGAAAAATTAAAGGGTTACGAAATAATTTAATGATATATCATGATTATGGTTAATCTTTGCACCATATTTTCCAACTCTTTCCTTCATTCTAGCAGCACTATTTCTCGTCTGCATTTTGCTGTGTTGTGAAACTTGATTCCTGGTCTGGAACAGAGTTGTTGCCAATCAACAGCTTTATTTCTTCTGTGAGCATTGTTATCTAAAACCTCTTTGTGCCTAACTCTTTAGAGCAGCAAAGTCTAGAAAAGGACAACCTCTCAAATAAATTCAACACCAGAACTGTGGGACTGGTTAGAGTCTATTCAGCAAACACAACATCAATTGCTATCTTTTCTTTTATGTTTAAGACTACTCATGAGGTTTTTCAAGACTACTTCACCAATTTCAAATACTTATACATATATAGTCTCTAAAGGTACAATCTGTACAACATCTTCATGACGAATCTGTCCACAGTATTTTGCAAGCTTACTGGTCAAATAATGGTGTAAGACTTAGCAGCAACAGCAACAGAAGGTAGCAGTGAGAGTTGCACAAGGAAAAGAGGAAACATCAAATGAGCATATTTGATGTTTTAAACCTAATTAGATCCTAAACATACTGCGGCTTAAAGTGACTTTTCATGCCTTAAATATATTCTTGAGGAAGGAGGTGCTCTCCAAGTTCACCTGCCATAACATCAGATCACCTAAAGTAAATGAAAGATAAAGGGCCAAATTCTGCCCTGCCTTAAAGATTAAAAAAAGTTTTTGGAAGTCTTTTACCTTGAAGCCAGTGAGTTTGGGCTAGATAGAAGAGGCTGAGTTGAGTTTTGCACTGATAGCAGTTCCACTGAATATGATTTACTGCTTTGGTGCATAATGGTTTGGTTTTGAACTGATACTCAGAGCAATGGATCTATTTCCTTTTAAAAAAAAATTAAATGTGTTTGAAAACAAGCTTAACTCACCGCCAGGTTTCAAAGGAAGCTGAATAGCTTTAACTAAGCCCTTTGGGTGGCCTTAAAATATGGACAGTGAAACTGGAAAAGGAAAAGCAGTTCACAGTCTGTTTATAAAAAGCATGAAAAAAAAAAGCACTATAAAAGTTCTAAGCATTATTCCAGTTGCAACATCAGTTTGGGAGGGAAATGGTCCCTGCAGGATGCAAATCAGCCACAAAAAAATGTGGGATTTGTTTACAGCAAATTAAAAACAGATCAATTGGTTATCATGGGATAGCATTCAGACTTCTACTCTGCTGAAGGGAAGTGCCATAAAAGCTGGCCTGTTTCTCACGATATGTACAATAGGAGTCCAAGCCAGGGCCCAAGTGTGAGCTCAGCGAGCTGCTCAAATCACTCCAACCTCTAACAATGTAGATAAAAATTAAATGGAGTTGTGTTCCTACATGTTTGGTTCATTTAGAAACACTCATTTGCATGCCACACTGTCAGAGCCCAACAAATTACTCCTCACCAAAGATGTGAGAGGCAGGGACTTGCAACTGCCCCAGCTGCATGGTCAGGAACATTGAAACACAGAGGCTAATGATAACTGAGTAGAATCTCTACCACCTTAGTCACTTATTCCCACTTACACATCATCATAACCACAAAATCACCCTTACCCATAGTGTTATAGAGGACTGGTAGCAACACAGCTTCTGCACTCCCCTCAGACCTCTCACCACAATGGGCATGTTTATGCCTGAGCAATTAGTCCTAAAAATAACAGTCCTTTTCCAAACGACCCCAGAGAGCCCCATGACCAGTCCAATGGGAGAAGAATGATGACTCAGAGAGTTTACGGATAGATGGGGAGCAGACAAGCTGGGGGAAACCAAGGAACATGTCTCTGCTGCTGGATGGATCATCTGCTGTTTTCCCCTACAGAAGGAGCACAGAAGCAGGAACGGCTGTGACAGACTCAGGACCACACTGTGCCATAGACAGGAATCCTCTGACACCCGTGGGAAGTTGATGCTGTCTCCCTCAGGAGCCCTCTGGCACCAAACTCAGCAATCTGGGCTTGGCCAGGATGGGAAGCAGAATTAGGCTCATTTGTTTGACTCTAGACAATGCTAGAATAAATAGCTGCTCAGCCTTTGAGCTGAGGCACAGATGTGCATCAACCAGTTTTAGTTTGTTTTACGAATCTGTTTCTCTTTTCTTGCTTTGAATACAAACCAAAACCTCCAGAAAGGAAAGATAAAGATTGCCACAGAAAAGGCTATCTATGACCCTCATGGCACGCTGACAGATCTCTGAAAAACAAACCACTCAATGAGCAGCAACAGCACAGATGAAACCTGATCCCCCACAGCTCTGTGTCCCAGGGTTGCTTGGTAATGCCGTGACTCCAGCTCTTCTCCATAGCATGTATTTACATTCATTTTGCCTCCTAGTGCAAGACACAAGCTGTGACATGGGGAGGCTGGAGACAAGGAAGACATGGTCTCTGCACAGCTGGGACAGCTTTGCAGACAGCACAGGGTCCCAGGCTGAGTACCAGCTTGGGTACCAGGCTGGGTACCATGTCTCTGTCAGACGTGGTTGAACCTGGCCAATGGCTAAATAGTCACTGGAAGTGGAAATAGCAGCAGCACAGCACAAATGAACAGAATTCTCTTCAAAAACGTGATGCACTCTCAAAAGCTGCTGCAACCCATCTTCCCCAGAAGCACATCTCCCTGTTAACAGGCTGTGACAGTGTTTTAACTGCCCCTAAGGATTTAAATCCAGGATTCTCAGGAATTCCCATAGCTGTGTCACATAATTTTTCACAGCAGTGTTTCCTATTGGAAAACGCACTGTCCTTTAACCTACATTGTTACAGAAGACTGAAATTTACTAATTATTGGCATTGAAACCATTATTTTGTATGAAAACATTCACAACAGAAAATATTGCAGATAGTTCTACATTGCTTCATTCAGGAAGAATAATGTTTACCCATACCAATTAACTTGAACACAACAATTAAATAATTCAGCGAAAGTTAGGATGGTTATAGGAACAAGAGATATCTTCACTCTAAATCCCTGTTTCAAATTTGTCTTAGTACTTGTTTATCCTGAGCCATGACTGTTCCGTCAGTGAAGTCACACAGTATTTCTGGGCCTGTTTAGGAAGAAAACTGGGGTAGCAGATCTGTTATTTTCCTTTTAAAATCTATAAATATGAGGTTGGTAGTTTTTGTCTATCCCCCTGCAGCTGACAAGCTGATGATGTCAGGAGAATGTCAGAGGGTATACACATACAAATTAAATGTCGCATTCCTATAACAGACAAATCTATGCTGCTGCTTTTCTGTGTCCATTCTGTGACTAAAGAAAGGCTTTAATTCTTTAGGCCTGAGTGTTTTCTCATACAGCCAGAAAAAAACCCTCCCATTTATACCCCATTGACATAATATTCTTCAGAGGAAACTGTCAAGTAGAAGGTCAGTAAAATGTCAAGTCAGACACCCACTAAAGATGCTCTGGCAATTTCACAGTTAAATATCTCATAATCAGAGACTGCCAGAAATACAGACATGGAAAAGATATGTGGCATGGGAAGAGGGAGAAAAACTATGTTGCTCATCTTTCCATCACCTTTTTGTATATGGTGCCATTCTTCCTCCTTCTTTCTCCCCATCACCCTCATCTTCTCTTCCTCAAGTTAAACCCCTCAATTAATTCTGTTGTACCTTGTACATCCCTGATCATTATTATTGCTGTCCTTCATAACATTTTCAGTAAATGTAAATTTCCTTACCTGTGACAGCTAGTAGTCCAGCTGAGGCCTTAACCATGCCGAGTAGGGCAGAAAGGCAGCTCATGCCTTGCTTTATGCAGCCCAGTTTGGTGCTTATCTCTTCACAGCAATATTATATTGATGCTCTTTTTTAGCTCAGGACTCGCCACAGTCACCAGATTTTACAAATGTAGTCTCAACAGCTGTCCTCATCCTTTATTCGTGCAATTGATTTTTTAAACGTAATAGATTTTAAACGTAATAGATACAGTTTTCTGTATCTACTCATAGATTTGTGTCCTACTCTTTATGACTATATCTCCTTTTTTTCAAGTTCAGTTTGGATTATAACCCTGTCATCCTGTCGCCTAACTGCTTCTCACTGCTCCTTGGGAGTTTGTGAGAAAATCCTTAAGCAGTCAAAAAGCTAATTAAAAAAAGCAAAATAGTCTTCAGGGGAGTCTTGGAAACATCATTTACCACTACTACAATTAAAAACTCCATAAGCTTTATTTTACTGTAATTTGTGTCCCAGATTTGAATGGTGGTGTACAGCATAGAGCAGAAAGTGAAATTTGGCATTATTGCCCATAATGAAAATGAACCCCCCAAAAAAAAATACCCAAGCTTCTTCGTGGTACAGAGCTGGTGTGTTTGTGAGAAGAAGCTATATGTAGAACAAATATTTCCTAAATTAATCTGGGTTCACTAGTTCCAGTATGTTTGTTGAACAAGGCAGCCTTCTAAACCAATATAGAGAAATATCTTTTTACACTTTCACAGTTGCTGCTTAGCTAAGTGGCAAGTGAAAAATCCCCATTTCATCTACTGTCAGAAAGAAATCTGTACTGTACTTCTGAAAAAAACAGGCCAGTGGATTTAGTACTAGACTGGACAATAGAGACACCTGATTTCTTCCACTGGCTCACTTCAAGTGACTCAACTAAATCTATTTTAGAAGTATCCTGATTTGGAGAAACATAATATTTATCTCTCTATCATGCTTTCTATCGTGCAACTACTCTGAGTACAATTTTAGGGGTACTGAGCCTCCCTGAAAATACAGTAGTCATTGCAGATGTTTAGCTGGTTTGAAAGTTAGAAAGATCATCACCTGAACCCAGAGACTCAAATACTCAGTATAATAAGATGCTTCATGTTTTTTTATGAAATGGAACTTACTGCAAATCACACAAGAATAGCTAAACTTTGGTACTTTGAAAATGTTGGCCTTAACTCCTGTGATATTTCTCATCTTTAAAATAAAAATAGTGGTCAAGTTCTGGTAATAATATCAACTACTCCCCCAATTTTGAATGTGACTGTATAAACAAATCCAAGGTCAAAGTGCGAGTTCATTCTTCCAAAATCTATTCTTCTAAATTCATTTACAAATACAGAGGTAGCAGCTGTAAAATAGCAAGGAAATTGGAGAAGCATTTTTTCTGGAAAACTTAGTTAATTTTTTTTTTATAAAAAATCCCATTACAGTTTCACAGAACCTGCGTGACCCTCCACAACATGACAGCTTCTTATCACAAAGAACAGAAACTGGAGATCAGCTGGGGAAAGTACTCTACCCATAGAGTACCATCCTGAAAACTTCTGCCTTTAACTGTTAGTCTATGCTACCTAGCAGGCAATTGTTTCCAACTTTCCTAAGTTATTTTAGCACATGCTGTTTGCCCTCCAGTTCACAAAATGCTGCAGGTTCATGCAGGGTACTTCCTCTCAATTTCCAAACGCTCCACTTTGTTTCCACATGATTGTGACAAAATAGATTCCATAAGCAAAATAATAAGAAACGCCACAGAGGAGAGTATGCATCAAAGCGGAAAAACACACCAGATCTTTATAATTAGCACATTAATTGTGCCTCAGCTTCTCTGTAGCCAGCCACCAACTGTGTGGCACTGACTCTGCAGTCAACAGGAGATCCACAAAAACCAGACATGTCGCATGGAGTCTTCTACTTTTAAAATGTTGCTGAGATTATGTTTCTTGTGTTTTCCCCTTCTTCTCCTGCAGTTATCTTGATTAAATTTTTCCACTAGTGGGATGTATATTAAGTTTAAATTCTTATTGTTTTACACAGACTTGAACACATGGAGTTGTCTTTCCCCCTTTCACCTCGGTATTTTCCTATTCACCAGTTTGTATAAGAGGTGGGAACTCGCGTTCAATTCTGGTCATTCAAAATGAGAAGCACCTTACTTGGTGCTGGCTCAGCACCACCTAAGAGACCCATCATCTGGTCTGGGCAGCTGCTGAAGCTTCCCCTACAGTCAAAGGAGAGAGGTAAATATCTCCCATAAACAATTTAGAGCATCCTTGGACAGATATCTAAAGCTTGGGGTAGATCACTCCCCTGACAGCACTTCTTCTGCATCAATTGCAAGTCAACGTTTGGGAAATGAGAGGTAAATAAGATGAACTTTGCATGGGTTGCTATGGAATTATCCCTATGCACAGGCTTTCTAGTGTTAGGACACTTTAAAGGGAAGTATAGGACTGAAATTATTATAACCCTTAGCGCAGAACAGCTGAATCAGCTTCACGGTGTTAATATTTCAGGCATACATGTTATTTTCACCCGTGAATACATGTTTCTCCTACTCACTAAGCGGTGTATCCCATCATGATAGTGGTTGAAAATCTTCATGGAACTGTTTGCAGGAAAATATAGAGCATAATCAAATCATGGTTTTATTTTTGTGGAAAACGGCTCCTGTCATTCTGAAGTGTATGGGTAAATTTCAGACCTTTGTCCAAAATGTAAGTTTATTTCTATTTCCCTCCACCACAAAATCACAGAAAATAATTCTCTCTGGCCCTGATTAAGTCTACACACTGGATGGAAGGAACTGACGTATCTACTTGCGTGGGAAGCTAACAGGAGTCTGTTTGAAAAGAATCTTTTGTGAGGAAGAACTGAGAAGCATGGAAAGCTGACTGCCTCATTAGGCTAATTTTTACAAAGGCTCCATCCTTCAACATGCATTTTGAAAAATTAGATTTATAGAATCCATTTTGATTGTTGAAAGGTAAGATTCTTGCTCAACAGATCCACTCTTACACAGCTGTTCCAATGAATAGCAATCAACAAGAATATTTTTCACTTCCCTTCAGTAATCTAAAACTAGTACCTCGATAATTTGTTATATAGGATAAAGGAGACAAGGTAAGGAATGCTAAGGTAAAGATGTTTCTTCCATGCACCACTGATTGAACTCAAATCATTTGCACCAGACATAGACTGCAGTTACAATTGATTTATACAGGAGATGTTTGTTTCTGGTGGCTTTTACAAGATTAATAATTTTCAGATCCTGGTGGAAGCTAACAGTGTTCAGAGTGTGTTGTTAGAATAAGGATAAGGTATTAGGATAAGAGTGTTTTTCTACTTGTAAACATGAAATTAAGTTAGCCTACAGATAACAGGATTTACTACACTATTTTACATTATACTTTCAGAATATTATTCTTCATGCTGAACAGCATATGGATTAACTCTTTCACGTGATACTTTGTCACCTGGGGCTGTATTCTCACCCTTTGAATTTTTGTCCTTCTGCCCTTCTATAAATTTATTTACAGAAAACAGACCTCTAAGTACAAAGCAAAGCAAAACCTCATGATACCCTTCGTTAACTAGTACCTAAAAATAAAAATGGTGTTAGTCATACAGCTATTTGGGGACTTTATCTAGGTCTTGTGAACATGTCATACAAATCAAATCTTTCCGTTGACATTTTGTTCAAGATTAGATTACATTATACATCCTCTATTACATTATACATTATTACATTATACATTGATTATACATCTTTCTTTAAAAAAAGTACAGCTTTAGTCTTATCCATTTACTTATAGCCAGATTAGCACATAAGGAAATGGATCGTACAGTGTATGTAAGACCACTGGGAGATCATGAGCTTTTCATACAAGGTTAACACCTTCTGCAAAGAAAACCTTTATGTACTACAAGGTTAACACTTTCTGCAAAAATACCCACCCTTACATACTCAAAAAAAACATTTATGTATAAACCTCTTCACATAGAAATGTAACAAAAAAAGAGGGTTGCGGGGGGACGGCTGTGTGCATGTATGTGTGCAGTTTCCATTAACGGAGCGCTTTAAGGTGAATAACTTTAAGCTCAGTGGGAGGCAGAGGCCAACTCTCCCGCGCCAGCCACTGAAGCAATAACCTGCTCATTCACACACCCACGCACGGGCAGACCTGGCGCAAGGCCTGGACAGCTATTCCAGAAGCACACAGTCAACAGAGAGATAAAAGGATCCTGGCACTAGTTCTTCTATGATGGCTGCATCCTTGGCAATGACTTCGTTTATGACCTCTTAAAATGAGTTAAAGAGACAAATTAGCTTGGCAATCAAATTCTTCTCTGATGGTAAGGAGAAAAAAGACAAGTCTGTGCAGGCAAGTTTGTTTGTCTACCTGTCATTTTCCTGCACATTTGTGCAAACTTTGTATTTCTCCCATGTCTTCATGCAAGAGTAAAAGCCAGGGACCGAGGCAGCAGCCCCTGGGGAACAATTCATAGACTCACAGAATAGTTTGGGTTGGAAGGGACTTTTAAAGGTCAACTAGTCCAACTCCTCTGCCGTGAGCAGGGACGTCTTCCACTAGATCATGTTGCTCAGAGCCAAGTACAACCTTTAACATTTCCAAGGATGGGGCATGTACCTCCTCTCTGGGCAACCTGTGCCAGTGTTTCACCACCTTCATTGTGAAAAATTTCTTCCTTCTTTCTAGCCTGAATCTTCCCTCTTTTAATTTAAAACCATTACCCCTTGTCCTGTTGCTACAGGCCCTACTAAAATCTTGTCCCTGTCTTTCCTGTAGGCCTCCTTTACATACTGAAAAGCCACAGTAAGGTCTTGCCAGAGCCTTCTCTTCTCCAGGTGGAACAACACCACCATAATAATAATTACTCTCACCTTAGCTCTTTTTGCTTTGTATGAAATCTTGTCCCGTATCCGGGGTTATCAGGCACCTAGAACTTCTCTCAGATATGCACTTTACACTTAAGGCAAAGGGAGGCTTGGCAGTGAGTCACTATGCCAGGCCTGCCCACGTGTGGGTTGCTCCGATAACCCATCACCCTGTCTAACTTGCTCTCCAGCTCTGCTGTGCCCAACGGCACAAAAGAATTGCAATGCAGCTAAAAATCTGGTCTCAGATTTTTGACACTTTTGCCCTACTCTTCTTCATTTAAGAATTTCTTAGCTGTGACAGCATAGCTGACATCTAGACACCATCTTAAAGGTTTCAAATTTCAATGTTTAGAAGCATTAGGCAGATTATCGCCCACTACAATGGGGACATAGGACTTGAAATTTGAGTAGGCCCCTACTTCATTTCAGTAAGGAGTGACTGAAGCTCTCATATTACAGTAAATTGTCATGAATACCTGAATTTCTAAAATATGTGACATTTCAGGTGGATCTCTAATAGCTGCTAATAAATGTTTTTAAACCAAGCCACCTTAAAGACCCAGAGAGGATGCATCTGAAGATTAACTGGTTGGGCAAGTGTTCATACATGTCTGCAATGCTGCCACAAAACCTGTGTGCATTTGTTTCATTTGACGGACTATCCACATCAATGCTGTATAAATTATTTTGCTAGCATAATGACAAAGAGCACAATTTCATCTGCCTTTTGATGGTTAACTTTCTTGCTCTCTGGAGACCACAAATGACACTGAGAGAGAACACAGTGAACTCTTACATCTACTACAAGCATGGCAGTAAGATTTACAGCATATTTCCTTTGCACCATTGTTATTTTGTTTACGGGGAGTCTACATGAAAAAAAAAAAAAGAAAACAACAACATATTCTGCAGCCCTGAAGTCAACAACCTCCCATTCCTCAAATCAGCATCTTATTGAGATATATGTGTCTGGCTTACGATGTCAATTGAACGTCATTGCTCGGTGTTTTTTCCTTTACAACTGACACTGCAAAAGCTGATGCACATTGTCAGAGAGTACAGTTTAAGTAAACCACAGTGACAGGAAAAGCCACCTACAAATGCAATGCTTAATAAAACTATGAGCATAAAAATTGTACTCCTACACACATCTTAGAGATCAGACATGATGGAGCTCTTACTATGATATTACAAGTATTTTATAGATTATTATATTTTTACTTTTCTTGACTTTTACTTTTCTTTACCTTTTTATTATTCTTTATTTTTT
>VXBO01006154.1:0-54507 GCA_013400135.1 Rhinoptilus africanus | reverse complement strand
ACTTCATGAGGTTTGCTCAGGCCCACCTCCCTACCTCGTCCAGTTCCCTCTGGATGACATCACATCCCTCTAAGCTTGTTGACCATACCACTCAGCTTGGTGTCATCAGCAGACTTTCTGAGGGTGCACTTGATCCCACTGTCTAAATCGTTGATGAAGATACTGAACAGCACTGCTTCCAGTACAGATCCCTGAGGGACACCACTTGTCAACCCTCTCCATCTGAACACGGAGCCATTGACCACTACACTCTGGATGCGACTATCCAGAGAGTTCCTTATCCACTGAAAAATCCACCTATCAAATTCCCTTAGAAAGATTTCTGTTAAAGGCTTTAGAAGAAAAAGCTATGAAAGCAGGTAGATGTTCACCAGAAAGACCATCAACAAAAACTCTGCCACCCACAGTTGAAATTTATCGTGTGCCTTCCTGGAAAGGAGGCACTTTTCCAGGTCCTATCTCACACACCTCTACCACACAAGCCAAGACCTACCAGAACTGCTGCTGATCCAGACCTAAATTTTGCCCATCCTAGGCCTAAGGCATTTTAATTCGGGAGGGAAACAGACTGACACGAGTTGCAGGAGCTGTTTGAAGTTGTCTGGGGGGTTGGAACTCCTGCAACCGTTCTGTGGGAGGTAGACTGGAAGAAAGAGTTCAGGTAAGACTGTGAAAAGGACGATTAGTACCCTTCATTGTCTGGCTTTGGTGTTTTTTCTCAAAGGGCTTTTTTTCTGTGCACACAGCAGAAAATACTCACATTGGAATTTGCCAGAGACACAGAAGAGTTAGCAGAACTGAGCCTGTGAGATTGAGGCAAAGAAATAGGGAAAGAAGAAGGAGAGAGTAACAACATATTGAAATGCAATAAAAAAGATAAGAAAAGTCCACTGGGGGAAGAGAACACACTCAACTAGCAGGTCATTTCATCTGACTAAACCAAGCCTCTGTCTCACTGGAGATGTCTGAGACTTCCATGGACTTTATGGCACAGTAAGAGCTTATTCAATTGAAGAGTGTATAAGTTGATCATTTGCTAACCATCCCACTTTTCTGAGACATAATCTGAGCTCAGATTATCTGTAAAAGTGAATATGGTCATTTACCTGCTTTTTTCACCATCCTGTAGCTACATTTCTTCTATGTGCTAGCCCAGCACCTTAAGTTTCTGGTAGTTAAGAAAGGTTTATTCCTTGCTTTGGTCTTCACAGTAGAAGAACCAAAATGCTTTTATATTTCAGCAGTGTAAAGATGCATGAAAATGCAAGTTGTACAAGAAATCTACATAGCCAAATACTATTTGCTATTAAAATATCCCAGTGATACTGCTATGGTATTTGACATCTTCATTCAGTTGGTTTTTATCTTCAGAAACTTACCAAAGATCTCTGCTTCACAGTAATTAAACAGAATCACAGACAGCTGCCAGATCCACACTGCATGTCAGTGTACAAAAGCAGTGGAAGAAAACAATCAAAGATCCCAAAGCTTTCCATCTAAGCAAACTGGCAGATATACAAGCAAAATGAGGCTTGGTTGCAAATGATCTTGCAAGACAGAGTTGCATGAGATGCATCAGATCAAAATTGTGGGATCTTTTGAAAAATAAAAAAAAAGCAAATCTGTGCATTTCAGCAGGGTGGAGTAACCTAGTATTTTTTAAAAAAGGAAATTTCCCTTGTAGTCTAGCTTCCTGAAGTGCCTATGTGAGAAGGTTAATGCTATACAAATGCAGGAAGTGGTTAGACTTTGAAAGCCTTTGCTTCACAGCACGCAACATGCTGCAACTGAAACTAGTCTTTTACTTAGAAAAGTACTGTTATTTTCCACACGACTTTCTGGTATGAAGCAAAGTTACATAGGTCTACAGTCTGTCTCCATTAAGACCTGCCTGCGTCTCACTTTGACTTTTTTGCTAAGAAGCCGTTGTTACCGTAACAAAGAGTTTTATCATCAAAAATACATCCGCAATTTTGGCGTCATAATAAAACCAAACAGAAACACATGAAGAAACTGGTTTTGACTACACCTGAACATGATAACTTCATGAACTATATGATAGAGTAGGGTTAACAAAGTCTTTTTTCCCCCCAATATCATTAAAAGACTATCCTAGTCTTCAGTATTCTTGCTCCATTGCTGTTTGCAGAGTGTTGATTTTTTTCCCTTAATCACCAGATTAATTTTATGACATCAACACATCAGAAGTCAATGAAAAGAAAATAAAAAATGCATTTGCAGTTGTTATAAAAGGGATTAACAGTTTGAATTTGGGTATTAGATATGTATACACTTAAATAATAAAATGCTTCATCTCAGTATGAAGTCAGTAAATGTATTTTGGTACTCAGTAACTCTGGAAACAACACTGCTTAATTTACAGGGATTTAGATAATGAGCTTTAGATGAAAACTTCATCTGTAAAACTCTTTCTCATTAAAGCAGTGAAGTGTTTCCTTCATTTTAAGCACATTTAAATTAAAATTGAGTGCATACATTTTAACACACAGAAGTGTCTAAATATCTAAGTACCTAGTATATAAGGCTTGTACTTCATTGAGAATATTCAGAATCCATAATAAACAGAACTTGTCTAATTCTATAACAAAGATATTGGCCTTGATACCATAGTCCCTTAAAGATAATTTACAATAATATCGATTCAGTGGAATTAATGCAGATTTTTTCCAGTGCAACTGAGAAGGAATGTGCATCACTGATAAAAGTAAAAATTCAGAAATGGAAACAGTTCGGAAATTCTCCGACTGGGCTTCTGCAAAGCCTCCAGCAGGTGCTCTGTCCCTCTGCGGTGCTTTCCTCTTCCACCTGCCCCCATTCATACCTCCTCATTTTCCTGCTCCCACTCTGAAGCAAAAGAGCTGAAAACTCCACAGGAGTACTGTAAGGACACAGGGACCAATACCCTCTACTAGTGTAATTGTGGCTGTCATCTCCCTGCCTGAAAGTTTGACATTGCAATGCCCATTTTTCCAGAAAGGAGGCTAAAAGGCAGAGATCCAGTACCTCCATCCTGTAGACAGAGTACAGCCTAAATCATAAAATACAATATAGATTATAAAGGCCAATATGTGAAAGAGAACACAGAGGCATTAGTAATTAACAGCTGGTGGCTTAACTAAAGGCATTGATGCAGATGTTCAGTGGGGGACAGTAAATCTAATTTCTCAGGCATAATTATTTTTACTATGGTAAAACTAACTTACTCTTTTATCTAAAACAAATTCCTTGTATGTTACTAATTGATAATAGTGTATTTTAATGAATACAGGCATTGTACAAGAAAGGTGAATTACTGTTGCCTTGAGAATATTAAAACAATTGCCATCTACTATAAATGTACAAGCCTGAAGATTTATATGTGCCATATTAGCAGACAGTTGAAGGGATTTTTCCATTAATATTCTGTAGCATATGAATTTGAATTAAGAATTTTCTCATTCGGTTCTTTGGCATTTTCTGTAGTGCATTATTGGTCTTTCAGCTTAACAGAATCCAAGTTCTCAATCATAAATGAGACTAAAGTCCAACTCCTGACTCTCTTAAACAGTAGCCAAAGAGATATCGACTCGTGCCTACACTGAATGTACATTTCCAAATGACGGATAGCACTGACGTCAATCCCAGCACAAGGCCATGTGGACTGCACAGCGATGTTTTTATTTGATCTTTCCCACTGACTTCATGCAATACTGATTGCAAGGATTACTTTACCCCAACTAAAAATAGCAAAAATCATACCAGTATTTTCTACAAACTTGCAAGGACTGTCACAGTTTTAGAAGATCACATGCCTTTCTGCAGTGTTATCATATCAAAATGAAGTCAAGCTTTCTTCTAAAGCCTTTTAACATAGACAAAGCTGGGAGCAGTTGAATGGAAATGCTCATAGTAGTAGTATACTAAGTAAGTGTGAAAGGCCTGCTTTTATTGTAGGTCCTGGCTTGGAAAATCTGTAATTTTTAAGCATCTGTTTTTTCTACCTTAAGTCCCATTTTAGATCCCAAAATGTATAAAATGCAGTATGGGAAGGGTCATGTAGCTGTTCTTACAAGTATATCTATCTAAGGACACAATGCTTTATTCATATGAGGACTTTATTCATACCTGAAGTATTTGGAATCAGACATAATTTATTGAACTTCTTGGTATTTGCAGAAACTTCACTTTTTCCTTTGGCTTTAGATCCCCAAAAAATGGAAAAAATATACGTGAAACCATGCAGTTCTTCATCAGCATGGCAAAGACCTGCCAGCACTGTGAGACCTTCTTGTCTCCATGCATCTGCTTTCATGGCAGTGATTATTTATCCTAGGGATTTATTTTTCACCTAAACTGCAATTCTTTCTTAACTATGTCAGATCTGTAGCCACGGAAAATGGGAGGATGCAGAGGGAGCTCTATACTGATGAGGCAACACAGCCGTGTGCCTCGTCAGAAACTCCCTTTTATGGTGAGAGGCACGATCACCTGCCAGGCTCCCGCTTGTGAAACACCAGGGAAAAAGCACAAGCTCAGAGGGATCCAGCTTGCACAGTAAGCCTGCTACACTGGGGGAGCCTTTTCCACAGCTGCAGAGCCGTGCCTCTGTAAAGTAAGAAAGAAAAGAATTCGTAAGGTAGAAGAGACCGTGCAGGAGGATGTGCAGCCTTGCAGTCCAGCAGTTGGTGCTTTCTCCACAGAGAGGGGAATCCCGAGTCTTGCTCACTGCTCCCAGGTTGATCAGGGATTGTGCAAAATCACAGCAAAGAGTGTTGAATCGCCAGGATCTTGCCTTCTTCCCTTTGGTCTCCTAAGGGTTATGAAAACCTGCACCACAGCACTCGGCGCCTGTGCTTCACCAGAACAAGGGAGGTTTTTCTGGGGAGAAATTACATTTTTACACCACTTTGAACATTGATTTCTACTTCTAACTGTTCAGATACACTAACTGGCACCTTTTTTTTCTTCTGTGCTGCAAGACAAACCTTCAAATCTTTTATGCTAACACTTAACCCTAACTTCAGTTCTTCACCATCAACATTTGTCAGCCAGAATACTATCTTCTATCCCACCAGCCACCCTAGGATGCACATCCCCACTCAGAGAGACTGGGGGACATATTCTGCATATCTGATTTTGTTATAAAATAAATCTGAATATTATTCCATTCTGAGGGACTCTACTCCACGGAACTATTTGAAAATGTAGCTGTTATTATTTCTAATACCTGTCTTTTTCCTAATATGAAAAGTTGGCCTAAGTACAGCTTAAAAGCTTTTATCATCCTTTTAATAACTTGATTTCAGTATTAAAAACTACCCCTCTGGTATTACAATGGGCCCAACCAGTGTGACAAGT
This sequence comes from Rhinoptilus africanus, assembly GCA_013400135.1. Taxonomy (NCBI): domain Eukaryota; kingdom Metazoa; phylum Chordata; class Aves; order Charadriiformes; family Glareolidae; genus Rhinoptilus; species Rhinoptilus africanus. The sequence continues at coordinate 49,149 of VXBO01006154.1, read as the reverse complement.
TCCTGTGCAGGTTCAATGGACTTGTAATTCTTGTTCCTTTTCCTGGGTTTTATCAGTTGCACTTTCCCTGCTCCCTGAGTGATCCAAGAAATTTGCATCTCTTCCAGTAATCAGTAAGTAATGGTGATGATTTCTGGAGAGCTACATCTTGCCACTCACTGCCACAGTGCTAGCATGAAGATCTGGGTGTGGAAGAGTTAACCTGACTGAGTTGGCATGTCCTTGGGGATCCAATCTCAGAGGCTATGAGACGCAGGCATGGAATTTAGCTATTCTTGCTCTTCTTCATTCCACTCCCAAATTTCAAACTCAGAGGAACTCAGAATCTCAAAACAAAATGATCCATTTTACTGTAAAACCACAGACAGATTCCCATGAACAGAGTAAATTTGAAGCACAGAGATAACATGCTGGCTGTTTGCAGGTGGCTAGCATGCAGCGTGGGGCACTTTTGGTTCTGATGCCTTTTTCTAGACTAGTATGAGTCAGCAACCTAGATGCACATACGCCAGAATTGGCGAGAACACATTGCCAGTTCTAGGTTCAACATGCTACACCCTTATCTCATAGTTTTTAATGATTTTTCTGTACAAAACCTGACATCAATCCACCCCATTCTGAAATATTTCAGGGGCATGAACACTATCGTTAGCAGAAAGTCAAACAGATGCCTAAACATAGATTTAGGGACCTAAGTGAAACATACATCTATATCATTTTGGTCACATTGCTTAAAGTGCTTCCGGACAAAGATTTTCACATAAAAGTTTAGTTGTTTATTGTTATTGTTAAAGAAACAAGATTGTTGGCTTCTGTTACACAAATCTGGTTGACTAGGCTACACAGTAGAATATATGATCACACTTGTTGTCTCCATTTTAATAATGAAATTATTCCTGTGTTGTGTTGAAAAAAATGTTGCACTGCATTGCCATACTTGAAAAGGTAGCAGAATAAAAAGGTCTGAAAATGATGATGTTCCATTTTGTGATTTGTTTTAAATAGCCAGGTTTTATTTATGGCTGATGTTTAGCATTATCTAAAATGATGTTTAGCATTATCTAAAATAACTACTATGATTCATTATCTTCCATGGGACTGAAAGAGAAATTAGGTTTTGTTAAGACGTCTATCATTTAATTAATTTCCAAAATTAATTAAGATTCAGGTGAAAAAATAAAGCTATCTTATCTGCTTTATGGATAAGAAAATATAGGGGGAAAATATGAAGTATATGGAGTGAGATCTAGAAACGGCGACAACCATCCTTCAACTTAACTCATTACTTTTCTACTTAGCAAGAATGACTGACATTTCAAAGGATTTTTTTCATAAACATAAAACTGAATGTTTCAAAAAATTTTGGCAGAGGGGAAGGTGTCCTGATGGTTCAGGCACCATCTGCAATGCTGGAAGGCCCAGAACAGGCATCGTTTTCAACCTCATTCAGAGCAGGTAGTTTCACCTACAGGATTTCGAACTAGACATTGGGAGTGCCCTGCATATCAGGAAGATCTCAAGTCACTCTCCTTTTCCACCATCAGATAAGACCATGGAAATTATACCGAAATTTTTTACAGCAAAACTTTTCCAACTCATCTGTGGTAAAGGATGGAAAAGAAAAAACAACAGAAAAAGGATAAATTAATATAATGGACATTTATACACAAAATTATTACAAAATTGCAATAAGCTTCTCTGAAATCAAGACAAAGTGTAATTCTCTTATATCAGTTAACAGGAAGAACAACATTTTTGTGTACACGTTCTGAAATGAAATTTGAACCTAGAACAACTGTACGTAAATTAAGGGGTGAGAGGTCCTCCCTAAAAGCTTAAAAAGAAAGGCAGTACTGTTCTCAGCCTCACGTTGTTACTTGTAACAGTTCTCAAGTCCTGATATATGTTATTATCAGCACTGTTATTTTTACTATTAATCTCAGCCTATGTATGTCAATCTTGTGACTTCTGAGGCCAATGTAAGTGACAGAAATTGGCAAGACTAGTATTAGTTTGGGGAAAGTAATTATATTTTTAAAATAAAAATAAAAAACTTTAACTGTTGCTTTCTTCCAAGCTGATCTCTCATTATTCCTTTAAAATGGAATTTCTGTCTATTACTTTCCAGTGTACAAAACTGTCCTGGATTCAACTGGGGTGCAGTTAATTTTCTTCCTAGTAGCTGCTGTGAGAATAATGTTGATAACACATATTGGTTTAGTTATTGCTAAGTAATATTTATATTAAGTCAAGGACATTTCCAGCTTCTCATAGATGCTCAGGGTGAGCATAGACAGGACAAGCTGGCCAAAGGAGTATTCTACAGATGTCATGTATAAATGGGGCTTGGATGGGGGAGGGTGGTCACTGCTTGGGATGAGCTAGGCAACTGATCATTGGGTGGTGAGAGCAACTTGTATCACTTTATTTTGTATATTCTTTTACCTTTTTTTTTCTTCTTTACTGTTCTTTTAAACTGTCTTTATCTCAACCCACAAGTTCTTTTCCTCCCTTTTCTCTCTATTCTCCCTACCCTACTGGGGGTGTGTGGGAGTCAGGGAGGAAGTAGGGGGAGTGGGCGAATGGCTCTGTCGACCTAATTGCCGGCTGGGTTTAAACCACAGCAAAACCAGAGGTATCTTACAGTACATTTAGCTCTAAGGAGAGCGATTTTGCATATGCAAAATGCACATCATCTACTATAATGACACTGAATTTTTAATGTTACACACTATATAGATATGTATTTAAAACAAGTAGATTAATTTCTTCTTCATTCCTACGTGGTTCTGTAATATGCTATACTTACTATGCACTAGGAATAGATAGTAGACACAGAAAATCAAACGTGCTTTATTGATTCCTCACAAATGTAAATGAAATATTCTCTTTATCTGAAAAACTAGAATGCAAATAGCCATGTACAAATCAAGCCTACAGAGCAATAGATTTTCAGCAAAAGCCAATAGCACATTAAGAACAGATAAATTAATCTGGTATAAAGCTGAGGACTTCCTGGATACTGCTCACCACCAGTAAACATTACCCATTTGGATATCCTCAGAAACAGCAATACACAAGAAGAATCCAGACTTCTACAACTGGCATTATTCTTTTGTTTGAATAAACATTTCCTTTTCTAACCGAAGTCCATTCATTTATTTGCTTGTGCTTTTATTTCCTTTGGAATCTTTAACTGTTATGGAAAAATCCACAGCCAAAAGTGAGGCAAGAGGGAAAAATGGCAAAGTTTCCACATAGAGCTCTGTCACTGGTATGGCATGTTGCAAACCTGTGGGTCTCTGTAGAGCCACCATGTCAGTAACATCAGCACTATCTGCGGTATTCGTAGCATGCTGATCAGTATCTCAGCACTAAAGGAAATATTTTTAAAGGAGTAAAGTAGAGTCAAAATCAGCTCTAGTATCATCATTTTTGCAGTCAAGCCCTAAGATTTGGAGGCTTTTTCTCCCTCTTTCCCTAATCTGATATGTCTCCTTCTCTTTCAGTTTTCACTTAAAGTCTTTGGTAATTAGTTTACGGTGGAAAGAAATTGAATTTGCCATTAGCTGTGGAAAGAGACAGTCTAGGATTTGTCCAAACCTCCCTGGCAGAGATGCAGTAGAATGCCCTTATTGGGAGTTCTTTGGCTAATGCATGGTTGGGAGTTTTGTTCTCAAGGGAATTCACCTCATCCCATCACATTTTATAAACTCATCTCAAGTACTTGCAAAGAGTAAATATGTTTTGAAATGGTAATAATAAGGTGGACTTCATATCTATTTGTATGCGTTTCTGTGTTTTATATGTTTTCTCATAGAAGAAAAAACTGCTTTCTCCAGCTTTCTCAAAACAATCTTCATCTTTTTCCCATGCATCGCATCCTAAAAACAGCACAATGTGCTGAACAATTACCTCACTCAGAACAGTTCTCAAGAAGATAATAGAAATGCTTTTTATGCAATTTGGCTTCCCAAAGGATATTTCTACATGGATAGATGCTTTCTGAGGCAGGCTGGCCTTGAAACAAGATGCATCAGAAACATCTTGAAAAGATGCTTCTCCCTAGACTGAGCTCTGTTATGATGTCTCCTGCTCCTTACATGTGGAATCTGCAGCATCATGGTCCAAGCAAATGTCTTTTTACAATCTTTGATATTGTTTTAGCTCACCATTGTTTTACAGTAAAATGCAAGGCAACAAGACTCCTTGCAACTATCTTGTGGAAGTTTTCCTCTTGTTATTAGTAATTATTGTTGCTACAATGACTATGGTTATTATAATGCACTGAAAACAGCATCACTAGTGAGAAAAATTTTATTATGATGTCCAATATGATTTTCATAACATAAAGATCAAAGCTCATGCAGAAGGACAGATACCTAAACTTAATTATCTTAGAAGAATTGCATCATGGGTATGTATTTCAAAATATTTATGTCTTACTATGCTTTAGTACTTAAGCAGATCACCCAGAAGGACGTTATGAATTTATTTTCTTATGATGGATAGCTCACATTGTGTTGAAGGGGTCATCAAGGTGATATCTCCACTGTGGTTTCAAACACAAGAGGCTGGTCACAGGGAGAAAGAAGTATTTGCTAGAGCAGAAAAAACCTCCTAATTGAAAAGGAAACTCAAAGCTTTTTGAAAGTTCCTTGTATGTCTAGTTAGGGCGTTTCTTCATAGTCTCAATGCTAAACTTGGAGGAAGTATTCCTCCAAGTCCAGCTGGCAGCAAAGGAGAAGGCAGTCATGCATCATTCTGCAGAAGTGGACTCACCCATTTCCTAGGCTCCTGAGGGCATTTTCACCCAAAAAAACGCCTTTGCTCTAGCAGGACTTGGAACACTGGATTGGCAGTTGTCTTCCCGGCTCCCGTCCTTTGGCAAGTTGCTTTGCTCTGACTTTTGGACGTTAGTACTAAAGGTCTTGACTTGTTAAAAGGCTTCAGAAAATGTTTTGTGAATAATGGGCTGCAGAAGGCTGTGACGCAAAAGAAACCTTTCTGACGTCTGCGTGCAAGGCATGGACTCTTTCACTGCTGGGGTCACTTCCAGTTCGATGTTACTATTCTAACTGGGACACTGTTAAACAAAGCGTCCACACTAAATGCTGACTAGTGTTACTGTCCTGTTAGTTGAATAAGTTAGCTTTGCAATTCAAGGCCTTTTGGCTACGTAGACAAATTCCCAGCAGGTAAAGGTATGCTCTGAGGTCTGTGGTCCCTAGAAGATGGCGCACTTCAGAAAATGGCACATTTGCTCTGAAGGAAATACCAATGATTTTGATCTGCAGTTTGTGTATCTTTTCTCAACCATGATGAAAAGAAAACTGAGTCATCTTTTTTGCCCTTTGACTCCAAACTTCCCTTTTATTTACTGTTTATGGCTATATGAAATCTTAGTTGTCTTACTCTACAAAGAACAATTTATGCAGTCCTTAGAAAGACCTATTGTTCAGGAGTTAGTGGTAGTGTTTCCTGAGACTGCCAGAACAACATGCAATGTTCTATCCACAGAAGTTTTATTACTTGTAAGACAAAAGCACAACAGTTCCATCAAACAGATGGATCAAGTGCAACCCACTTAAAATGAAAGCATATAAACCAGGAAATCTGGGATTTTTACAAGGCTAAGCTGTAAACGAATTTAGTAGACTGACATACCAAAGTTTAAAGGTATAAAACGTAAACATACCCATGAATTCCAGGATAGTCTTTGATCTCAGTTGGCATCATTAGTATGTTTGTCTTTGAACGCCTTCAAGAAAAAGCAATTTTCCCACTAGTCTCAGAAAAATTGTGACCACTACCATTATATCTGGTAATGGTACATTAATGCAATGCGTATTTTTTTTCTTCTGAGTGGAGTAACAGTTGACTAGGCTTTTGGACTTGGAAATCTTAAAGAACTTTCCAAATGCTAGTTAATGTCATCATACTCATAAAGTTGGGGAGATCTGAGGTTCAGGAAAGTGGTGCCAGAATAGGAGTACATTTTCATTTTGATTCTCCTATGTGGGTTGCATTTCCCTGCACATACTCCGCATTGACTCTTATTTGCCATCCATATTAAGATGAGCAGAGGAGAGACAACTGATTGGAATCTACACCCAGGGTGATTCACAGCCTCTTGCCACATGAAAAGAGAAGTATGCACAGAGGAAGAAGAAACAAAGTTTTCCACTTATAACAGTTCAAAGTTGTTCTTAAAAATGCAAGCACTTGGGGTTTAACTACTTCTCTAGAAGCTTAGTTCAGCACACTACGAAACTGAAAATCAGGATTATGAACAATAACTCTGTGAAGAGTTCTTCAGATGAGAACATCAGAAATCCCTTTTTGCCCCCAAAAATATTAATAGGAGCTTTTAAATGAAATTCACAGGTTACAGCTGTTCTAGACAATTAGAAGAGCAACTTCACACAAATTATTGGGAGAAGAGGGAGAGCCAGGTTAAAACTAATTATTCCCAATGTATGGTTGCTATTTTTATGGAAAAATGCTGTTTCAAAGGGTGGCTCAATGCAAAGAGATTTTTTGCTCCATTGCTTGAATTACACTGCTGCTTTAAGAAGCATTACCTGTGTCAGAAGTACATGAACAGCCAGACATCCACAAGTAAATATTGTATGTCCAGTTCAAAAGCTTCCTTTTTAAACAGGGTCACATGCAAAAGGTTTCAGAAGAGCTGCCTGTCTTCAAACTTTCAGTCAGAACTACCATTTTGCACATGGTTCTTGTGACCTTCTCATAAAGATAAAAAATATCAAAATGAATAGCACTCTCCTGCCCCCCACTTTATTTAACTCTGATACAAAACATTTCTGTTAGGATACCTAAAATGACAACTGTTCTGAGGGCTCTCTTATACCAAAGTCTACAAAAAAACTGTATCTAAATTATAGATCTTTCCTGAATCAAATGTGGACACATTTATCTAGATATAACTTTAGAAATAACCTATCTTCTATCGGCTTACTTCAGGGTCTACTTGTGACGAAAACAGTACAGAAAATTTTGTTAATGGTTTTACCCTCAGCAACTGTAAGAACCCATTTGTCAAACTTCAGAGAAATCTGCAGGAGACAGCAGCAGAGCATGTTAGCTTTCACAGCAGTTGGCACAAGCCAGGATATTCATCTGCTGTAAAAGCAGTTTTACTGAAATCCTACAAGTTGCTACAAACAACTTTGATTACAATATGAAGTCACTGTGAGGTCAGTCATAATCTACAGCAAACTCTGTCTGTTACTAAGTCAAGGTAAATAGCAATAAACTGTGTCTATATTAGGCTTAATTTGAGGTTTAGCTAGTTAATCTTTCTCTAACCTCACCCCATAGTCCTAAAATAGATTAACACCAAAAGTCTTTCGAAAACTTTTATAGGATTGTGACATACAAGACAGTAATTTCACCTTGCTAGTATTCACAGGCAAAACTTGCTCTTGTTCTTTGTTTCATGACAATTAGTTACAATTAAAAAAAAAATATCAAGATTTAAAAATCTTAATTTCTTTATTTCTATTGTTGTGCCTTGCAGCCATCTTTTAGTCAGATTTCACAGTTTATAAAAATTACTGCAAGGAGATATTTCAAAATGCCAAAATACAACAGAAGAATAACACTGCATGTAAACCTGTGTCTCACCTGGCTCCTTCAGCTTACAAAAGTTTTCCAAGGCCTGTGCTTTCTAGACTTGACTTAATAACCCTAAATATTTCAGGGTTGTCAACACTTCATTGGTGACTTATCTTGTCCATCTTGAACATCATGAAATTCCTTAAGGGTTACTGAGGTGCCACGCCAAGAGTCTTTCTGCTACTACCTTGTTCTGCCAGGACAGCCTTCACAGTCTGACAGTGAGCAGTTTTATCTTTTCAGGGAGTACATTTTGCCAACATTAAAGTCATCCTAAAGGTAAATCAAACTGAAAACCCCAAGGAATCAAGTAATGATTAATACCCAAAAGCTTCTGTAAAAGTTTAAAAGCATTTTTGAAGAAAATGACATGTATGAAAGTACTATATTTACTGAAAATAGATCTGCACTATCAGCAGCTTCTGATAGGAATTGCTGCTTTTGTTCAAAAGGTAGAGCAACAAAATACCATTGAAAATGTTGAGCAATAAAATATTGATATTGCTATCCACAATGTCCTATTTGCATATCTCTGAAAAGCTAAGCAGTCATTTCTTCAAAGATACGAATGAAAAATATTATAAAGGGATACTTGCAGCAGGAAAGCCCTGTGTCTTTTTCTCTGCAGTTTGTATGCCTCTACTACTGTTTGTAATATTTTACAAGAAAAAGCCTTGAGGTATCAGGCCTTTGGCCTTCATTGGCAATTCAAACAGAGTGTAAGGCACAGTTCCCACCTTGAGGACCTGTCGATCTAAGCAGACAACACAGGCAAAAGATAAGGAGAAAGGAGAGATTATTATTGACAGCTTTAGAAGAAAGTCTATCTAAATACTTTCAGGCCCTAAAACTTAGTGTTAAATACCCTTCTTGTATTTGTAAATGCGTACCTCTGTATAACTCTTACCTGTCCACAAATCATGACCATAGGTGACTTGGCTAAAGTTACAGAGAGTGTCTATAGCATTGGGTGCTTTGATCTCCTGAAATATGGGTCTAGTTATGACTGTGAGACATACTGAAGATCTAGTCTTTCACATGTAAGGCAACTGCCCTAGCAAATGAGGGAGCTCAGGAGATGGATGTGTTCACAGAGTGACTAGGAAGAAAGTTGTAGGGACTAAAGAGGAGTGGTGCAGGAGGCCAACCTGGAATATGACAGTTCACAGGCATTTCATTTGTAGTTTGCTCTGGTTAGAGACATGAGGATAAACTAATTCAAGGCTGAAAGGTTGAGGCCAGGCAAGAAAGCCAGCACCTTGCTTTTTGAAATGTTTTGAAAACAAAAATTATGTTTGAAATCTACAGTTTCCAAGGGAAGAATTAAATAGGTTGGTATTGGGGATTTTTTTTTAAATAAGCATAACTAGGATGGTATTTTGCTTTGTAATTTGTGTTTTTTCAGGATATTTTATGCCTGCATAATAAGAAAAATAACAAAAGCTCAGAGTGATAGATTCTATTTTGTTGCTTTTCAAGAGATCCTCTGAACTTAAAAATGACCCTGTGAAGGAAGAAAAACTATATGAACTGGTTTGTTTTGCAGTTATATTTATCTCGTGACATTAACTCCCTCTTAACCTACATAGTAGTATCTCCTGTAGCCTCAAGCAATGAAGCCTGCTACTCTGGTTTTCAAAGGTCAAACTGAAGGATTTTGTGTATTTGCTTAAATATGGGCTTTCCAATTCAGGTATTTAGGGAATGATGCTCAGAGGTCTTCCAGCAAACCTTCCAAACCTTGGGAAGGGCTAGTGATGGAAAATAATACTGATGAGATTTATGTGCATGCCCCAGGCAGAAAAAAACACAGATGTTATATACAAAAGAAATGATCAAAATGTTAATGTGAGAAAGATGGAATTTAGGTACCTACACCCTATTGCAGTCCCACTAAAACCCCTGTTTATCTGAAACAACAGCATAAATTGGTGCATGCAGTGTATGCAGCAGTGTACTATTTCCCCTGAAGAAAACCCCTGGTGGAAGTGACCCGTGCCAAAGAGGGCAGGTAAGGACTGCACAGGCCAGCACTAATCCGGCACTGGGGAGGCAGTTGGTAAGAGTCTAACTATATTCCTAGCAATACAGAGGCCCTGAAGTGTTTGCAGTTGCCCTTCTGCCTGACTTTCCAGTCCAGTGATGAACCAGGATGAACCACCAGTAGTTTGCTGGCTTTTGTGATTGCTTTTCTTTACCTGTGCCAGATGGAGACCAAGTGCCCTCCTTCGAACTTGAGGTTTCTCACTCAGGCATAGAAAACCAGAAGCCAGGCCTGGCGGCTTATGCATTTTGACCACTGTGATCTCATCTAGGATCAAGCCTTACACATCAAATGGGCAAGACCAGACCTACGTACAACTGCCTAAGTATTCCTTTAGGCAGCCTTTTTGTACACATTTACAATAAAGCATCCAGGCAGCATCCTTCCCAGCAGCAGCTGGAGGAACTATAGCTCACTAGGCAGCAAAATGAATGCATGGTGAGAAGCGCTATCTTTCATAGGACTGGATGTTTAACGCTCTCCTAAATGGCATCATGAGCAATGGCCCAGACATGGAAGTGCCAAAAAGTTGTTTTTTATAGAGCCTTGTGACTGGAGCAAAAGCCATATATCACCAACCTTCAAACAAACCCAAACAAAACACCCTCCATGCTCAGGATCCTGAGTAGAGGGAAAAGCCTTGAAACCAGCTCCAAAAAGTAGTGTAGAATTACTCCTGAACTTAGGTTTTAATTGGCAGTCATCAGTGGTTAGTGTCTACAGATCATCCTTCAAAGATATCTGAGGCAGGTGGTAGTCTGCTTAGCCTTCCTTATAAATGTTGTCTACTTTTTCTGTCTTGCAGTATTTGCACTGAGCATCAGAAAGGGATGGTCTCCTAACATCTTGTTCATTGTTTCTACAGTCTTGATCCCTGTGTTGTTTGTTGTCCTGATAGTCATGCAGCACTACAATGAAAACTCAATACTGTGAAAACGGTTTCGGATTATATGCCCCAGACACACAATTGCTTGTAAATGCTGAAATGTGCTGTTCCAAGGAATCTCTAGGGGAACACACTGCTAACATCACGTTAACAGGACTCTACATGAAAGGTAAGAGACTATAGCCAGATTTCTGGGAGCACAGATTGACTAAAAATGACTTTTTTTTTCAGGCCATGGCAGGAGGTCTGAAGCTAATGACATTGGGACAGCTTAGGCCTCTAAATTTAAGGAGCAATCAGAAAATGTTTTGCCTTATAGATAAGACTAAAGCACACAGGGGAACTCAAGGGCATTGGAATGCAGCCTGCATTTATGCTATTCCATGCAGAAAAGCCACCACAGACCCTGAAAGCTATTTTGCCATATAGCCAAATAGCCCTTATTCCAGTAAAGCTAATTAGTTTGGATCCAGCATGATGCAGACTTGGCTATACTTTGCAGTTGTTGGACTGGATCCTTTGCTTACTGTCTTAAAAGTCCATGCACCGGGTCGTACTGTAAGCTTCACACAGCCCAAGAATCCTCTTCTCTCTCAGGCTCTGCTAGAGCAACCTTGATTCCTTTAGAGAGGCTGCCAACAGATAAGTAAGGATGACACCATTGCATGATTCATGTGCAAACCCTCCCACAATCACCTTATAAAGCAAGAGGATTAAGAACAGGAACTCTGTGACTCCATGAATCCAGTTCCGGTATGCATTCCCAATATCCTTGTTTGCCATGCTGCTAGGTGTTTTTCCTACATGCTACATCCATCCTACACTGCTGCCAGGAGATCTTAAAAAATTTTATTGCTAATTAAATTTTAATAATGGCCTGAGCCATTACCTATCATGCCCAATTGACATACTTCTGCTGGCATACATACACATGTGTGCAAGTGAGGATGCTATTCTAGGGTGTGGGCTAATGCTGACGATGGCATCACGCACCCAAAGTGCTTTCTATTTGTTATTTAAGTGGAATTTCAACTATGATTGCAAAGAATGGAAGGCCAAGAACTAATAAAAACAAAACAAAAAAAACCCAGAAAAGCAGTGAGCCACCAGTTAGCAACTTCTTGAAGAATTTTCCCTCATTCTGAGACTCTCAAGTAAAAAGAGAGTATTTATCTAAAAGAATGCCTGGACCCAATTCTTCAAAATACTTTATTCTTAATTACGGCTGTACTATCAAGAGAGTTTTTTTAAAAAAATTAAAATTGGCCTCCAAACATTTACAGTTCATTTAAGCTCACTAAGGTAGATGCATAACAAATGACAAGCCAATCACAATGTACAATAAAAGGCTTCAATGCCAAAAGAAAAACTGGGGAAGAACTGAAGCATTAACTCCAGATTTACGACCCAACAACACTACCACCCCCCTACACACACACACATACACACACAGAGCATTTCCTCATGCTTCACACCTTCTTTTGGCTATCTCTTGGCAGCTTATGGCGTTTGGGTTACTATTCTCAGGCACCTGGCTGTTTTCACAGACTGTGCAGGAAGCTTGAGTACTTAAGTACATCTCCATCCAGAAAATCACTGTGGGAGCCAGATGCTGAAGAAGTCAGCTGCTTTGGCACCAGAGCTGTGGGTATCTCAATTTCATATTGGATCTAACCCAAGATTCTCAAATGCAGTAAAAGAACTTAACACGGTTAAAGCCAGAAGAGTTAAGCTGATTAACACTGTCTATAGAACTGGTCCAAACAGTACAATATATCATGTAGAGCTTTTGGACGACAAATAGAGTCTTTCCATAGAATTCAAAAGACCTTGAATCCCAAATTCTGTGAAAAGAACATTGCCAGGTGTATTTATAGCAAGTATTTTCCTTTCTATTATTTAACACTATCATCAAAATCTGAATATATTTTTCCTTTTCGAATACTGATTTCTTCCCCTTCCCATTTCTTTGTTTTTAAATATGGTTTCTGTCGTATCCTAAAGTTTATGGAACAATGACTGTGTTTTTATCAGTTTTATGCAGCGAAATGTAGAGTTGACACTTGCCAAATCAATTCTGGCATTGCTGTAACTCCTCTTGAGAGTCACGGCTGGCACGAGGACTCAACTGAGGGTTAGTTTTCACCACAGAAATAGAAAATCAAAATGTGTTCACATTTTCAAAATAGCAAAGCAATCTAGCAGGACAAAAAAAGGGATTTGGGAAGAAATAATCAGATAAATAAAACACTGTAGATAAATGTCCATTTTCGTTAGAAGTCCAGTTTTTTCTCTGTCTGTGTAAAATGATCACACGACATGTAGTCATGTGCTTGTCCTTCTGTGAGTGCTACTTTAAGAAGTGAAAGTCATTATTTCTGCTGCAACATTTGCCTTCTGGGTGGGGAAGTCCCCAGACTTGTGCTGATGACTCTGCTCTCTGACCGCTGGCTTTCTTGGACACCCTGCAGTCAGACTTCTCTGGGGCTAGCTTTAGGACTTTTTTGTTCCTCCTTTAGGCTTACATCATAGGAGTAGGTCACAAATGACCTTTGGATACACGTGGTATGCCTAGCAATATCTTTTACTCTACATAAGGAGTGACTGCCATCCACCTCATCAGTTGTAATCATTATGCTAAAGAGTTTTGCCTTAGGGATAGGTGTGCTAGGTTTAAAAGGCTTGACTGTCATACTTGAAGAAAACTGGCAGAGCACATCATAAGCTTGTTCACTGTTTTTCCCCTTCTTTGCACAGAAATTAGCCTGTATTTAAGCTTGTGCTCCTGTAAACAGGTAAGTGTTGTACTGAATAAAGTTCAAGTGATTATTTTTAAAGTCAATTCTAAACTATACTCCAGTTGATAGCACAGGGCTTGCCGGAGCCGGTGTAGCTGAGTGGTGAGTGAACAGTGGAGAAGACAGAAGGGAAAATCTCAAAAGGAATGCAGGATAAAGAGAAAGAGAAGAAACCTGAAGTAATTGGATCAATAAAACACGTAGATTTAGATCACTGAGTCACACTGAGAAAGCATCAGTTCTCTGCAAGTCAGACATGTGATTGTGCAGTCTGAAGGAGCAAATTGGTGCATGCTTAATTGTATTTAAAGTAAGCAAGGGCAAGGGTTAGAGGGGCTTCAGCTCACAGGACTCAGGCTGTGGGAGCTGTCAAGGTGAGTTTTTGCTGTTTCTGAAAACAGAGTCTTTTTCTAAGGGCAACACATTTCATATGAAACAGAAGTTCTTGTTACAGCTCTCTACTTGGCACTGCATTGTACCAAACAGCCTGGACAGAATGTCCAGGGTAACTGTCAGTGCTGTAACAAGAAGATGTGTAACAACATGTAAATATTTCTGCATATAAGAAATTATGTCATAACACAATTGGCTTTTGCACAAAGTTCTGCACCTGAGATGAATCACTTTGGTACGTAATCTAGTAACGTTCTCTCTTTTTGCAGTTGTGTTATACAAATGCTTTTACAAGGTGTGGCTAAGCCAGGAACACTGTGAAGGCAGAATGTGCAGGACACCTCAGCGTGTTGTTCTTCACTGAGAACGTGTGCAAGTAAAAACAACACCTTGTATTCCAGCAAAGACTTATATGGACTCAACCAAACAATGGGATAATTAGCAAAAGTTAACCTCAGCGTGATTTTAACAATAAAGGCTGTGTAGAGCTAGGGATGGGCAGAGTCCTTTGAACAGAATCAGAAAGCACGTCTGCATTGTGCAATGGTGTACAAAGCAGAGATCCTGAGCTAGCACATACCCAAACTGGTCTGTCTACATGGCAAAGCAGAGTGCCAGGTTACCAGCTCGCGCCTTGGAAGCAGGATAGCAGCATCAGTGTGATACCGCACCCAGGTAATGAGCTTGGCATCACTGTGCTGACATGGCCATCTTCCTCCAGATTCCAGAGTTACATTAGCTCAGGCAGGCATGCAACGTGCTTCTTGGCACAGTAGGGATAGGCTCTGAGATATGTGGGGCTTTGGACCAAGTGCAAAATGAAACCTTTGAGAGAAACAAGAAAAGTACCCTCTCAAGTATTGGAAGAACAAGTTGAAGAGGGTTTGAGATGACTTTGAACAAGGAAACCCAGTGATAGAAAGTTAATCAAAATCTTAGGATGGGGAGATAAGTCAACTCTGCAATACGCCAGCATAAAACACATGCACATAAACAGCAGCTAAGTAATATCTGGCCTTGTGATGACTCACAGCACCAAGGTGAGTTTCATCCCCAGAGAAAAATTAAGTTAAACCATCAGTAACTCAGCATATTTTAAGATATCACATTTGAACTCAACCAGTATGAGAAGCTTGGGCTTTATTCCCTTCTATTTTGCTAATTCTGAAATAAAGCATTTGCAATGCTACCCCTAAAAAAAGTTTAAAAAATATGTCACTGAAGATCTAAATTTTTATATAACATTTCAGAAGTTTAGGGAACTTGGAACTCCTAATTCTTTCCTGCCTAATGCTGAGCATCTTGTTTTTATGAAACTTAAAATCTCTTACATAAAGCTACTTTAAAATGCTGTAGCAGAAAATAATCTCGCGGTTGGTGTGGTTTTACAAGATGATTAAAACCATATTTAGATTATGGAGCATCCTTTACGTAAATGAATGCCAGCACACCCAATGAATGTTGGAACATTTTGTCAAAGAATTCTTGGTAGTCACTACTAACATGCAGTGGGACAAAACTATCAGGAATAAAAGTTGGTAGTTCCATATAAAAAGAGAAAGAAAAATCCCCTCTCCATTTGGTCTGGAAATCAAATAGCAATTTGTTGGCTGTGAAGTAGTTAGCACCATTAGTTGAATAGATAATCTTATGATTTAACAGCTAGAGGCTTTGTTGTATGTATCTTATTTTGAAATCGTCCCTTTCCATAACATCACAAACAGCTTGAAGGCACCTCAAAAGCCTAATTGTTGTCCTTATGTGTATAGGAATAAACATTCTTATGGATTTAACCATCCCTGAGGATTACAGAAGATACAGGGTCATACCCTCAAGTCTCTTCTTCTTTGCCAGCCACTTAGAGGAATCAGGAACATCCAGGATCTTGGTGCATCTCACATTCCCTGTCTCCAGCTGAGCAAATGTAGTGCCAGCACAGAACAGATGCACCCATATGCCAAAAGTGAATTTTTTATTGAAAGAGGAAGAGCTGCTCTCATTAAACTCCCTGAACTACCTTCCAATGAGTTGGAATCTCTATATCCCTGCTAAGCTTCACATGGCTGAACTGAATCTGCTATAAGCAGGGATATGAGTATTACAAGGTCACTCCATATTCTCCATTAAAGAAATCAAATTCTGGGATTTGTGAGTCTTTTGCTACAAAAAAAATGTTAAAAAGGGGGAAGAATAGAATCAAAAGTTAACACTTCTGTCTGCATGTTTGTCACTTCTCATGTTACTTCCTCCTTCCATCTATTTATAACTTCCTTGTATGAGCTGTCATACCACAAATTTATATGACCCAGTTAACACGTATAAAATTGCTTCAAAGATTGCATTATTAACCATCTTGGTTTTCTAGGTCATAAATTCAGATCCTATTTTTACATTTGCCTTTGTCCTACTTAGGAAAATGACCGGCCCACTTGAACTGCGTAAGACACACAGATGGCTGTAATCTGCTTTCTGCGTAACCTGCAGTGTTCAAAGGGAGTTTCTGAGTTCCGCATTGCTTCTCCAAACATAGTTTCTCTGACTCCTCACTTAAAATGCAAAACCAAAGGAACATATTGAGGGCAAGACAGAAGTAACCAAAGATAGCTGTAACCAAAGCAGAGGGTGGTGGTCTTGTTGTGTGCTCAAGCCAATGTAAATGTATGATAGATCTGGCAAAGTCACATCTCTGCAGTCAGGGGGAAACTAGCAGAGCAAATTATTCTGTTGACGGGTTCTAGAGGTCCCTACAAGGTTTCCACCATCAGTCTCAATGCCACCTTCTCAATTTTCTCTTCAGAGACCCTGTAGAAAACCATGTGCGTATGTACTCTTGAAATGTACTTCGAAGGCTGTGCTCGAAACAGTATGTCATAGTGCTGAGCCTAGCAAAGCAAAAGGAGTCGCCATGTTCAAGCCACCCCTAGAACAAAGAAAGGATACAAAGAGTAGTTTTGTTAAGACGATAGGACTTATGTCATAATGTATCACTAAATTATACCTAACTTCACTGCATCTTTTATGGTGCAGTTTCAGGCAGCTGAGATTTTTTTTACAGAAGTCATAACTCTGTTTCCGTCATGAACTTCCAATACACCCCTCCATTGCAGTGAGAGATTTTAGACTTTAGAAAGTGTTCCTTTTCTATAGATTCACCTCTTACTGAGCATGGCAGGATCCAGCACAGCTCAAAACAGATGTCAGTCAGGAACGGTCAGGTGAGTTACCCCACAATAAACAAAACCAAGCACAGCTCCTGACAAATTCTCCAGGAAACAGGGTGTGAGCAGTGTCTGCTTTCTATTTTGGTGATTCTCTCTCTGTCACAAGTTGGCACGTGGTGCTGCCATTCAGTTTATGTAGCAGCCCCTGTGTGTCCCTGGCAGAGCAGGTAACTTAGAAGGCAAAGTGGACAGTGTTAACAACACTGCCATTTAAATAATCATGGAACATCTTATATTGTAGTGAGCAGTACTGAACATGTTGTGCTGCATACATGCATTATCCATAAACACATTTTCTCTGTCACTGAGATTGTGATGTACTTTTCACTGATGAGAATCACTGTATTTCCAGGTGGTATTTATCAATCTCATCTGAAGTTGCTGTCATTGCTCCTACTGAGGTGCCTTCTGACTCTAAAATGAGTATAAGGAAAATTAAGTGAGCTTTAAAATTATTATTTTATGAGCAAGTACTTCAAAACCAAGCGATCTTACAGCTTTGTGAAACTGAAGAATGAAATTCTAAATATACTAACACAGTTAAAACAAATTCAGTATTTGACAGCTTGACTGTAGACTGACTTGCTTCTATATGCCTACAGAGGACTCCTTTCATTTGAGTAAGCATTGCACTTGAAGCAGTCTGGAGTCGGATTTTTAAAGTTCTTTCCCACAGAAATACACATCACAAACTCATCACAGTTGTGTGACACTACAGGGACAGACATGAATACACCCATACTCTCACCCAAGCATTCATCACATCTTCTCAAGGTTGCCCCATGTTTTCAAGTGTTGTTCTCAGCTTGGGACATACACAGCAAAGCGCACATCAGCTTCTCTCCCAAAATAAGGAACAGACTAAGAGAAACTCCCAGAAAATGGAGCATGCCTTTGTTTTTCTTCACCAAGGAAGGTCACATTCAACCAGATTTTCCTCATAAGAAGTCCACTTGATCCTGGTCACTGTCAGCAGGGCAGATTAAAAGTCACAGGCATTTCCAGTATCTGAAAATACAGTACTCTTAATTTTATTCTATAACCAACCATTTACCCAGGTATTACATGACCCTTAGAAGAATAATAGTTGAGTAAATAGCGGCCATCCTGTCACATTTCCTGATTTTTAAAAACATTCACGTTTCTGATTCAGACCTGAAATGGACTTCAGTTGTATCACTGTGTACGCAGTACGCAGGGGCTATGACTCTTTCCAATAAAGTTTCACAGTGCATTTTTTTAAAAAATTTATGAAATGTCAGACTGTAATTCCATCTATCTGTAAAAAATGCATCTAAACAAAAACATTTCCAAGATTATTAATTTCTTAGAATGGAAAGGCCTTTCAGAACTGCTAAGAAGGAGCAGACCTCTTTATGTTGTCCAAATCGCTTATTTTGCAGGCTTCAGACTTGCTCTTATCTCTTCTCCCAGCATTCAAAAAATGTTATACCTGCCTCTGTTACTCGTTTTATCTTTTATGATTTGCCTTGCTTATGCTTGCCACAAACAAAACCACTTTCAGGAAAAAATGATGATGTGGTTATTGTTCTGAATATTCTTTCTTAAGTGTCATGACCATGCAGTGTTTGAAACACTAAATATGTTACAACAGTGGATTTTTTTAAATGTGCACAGCAAAGTTTAACTTAGACATGCATTTTCTGTTCTGATTGCATGGGTCCAATCTAGCCCTACTTTCAGCATTTAAGTCTTTGCAAAGTCACAGTGTAAGAGCAGCAGAACTGCAGAAAACTTAAGAATGAAAATATTTTGAGGCAGGTTTTATTCCAATTGAAGTTGAAAACATATGTTTTCAAACTTTCCGGAAATGGGACATTCTATAAAAGGGTTTATTTTTCCAGAATAATCAAATCATTTTTGGATAATATTTTCCATAATCAAATGCCCTGAGCTACTTTTGCCTCCCACCTCGTCCTAATCAATACAGAATGCAGAATCATGCAGACTTAGCTTACAGAGAATCAGGGTACTTCAAACAAATAGAGGTCAGGAAGGACTGACTCACAACTCTGATGGCTAAAGCACAACACTTATTAATATAAATATAAATATAGAATATCAACATAAAAACATATATTAAGATACAATCCTCAGAGTGTTTACAGTCAAAACAGAAAGGAAAGCCTTCAGGGACCAGTCTCATACTTGTAAACCCTTGTTTTCATACAGTGTTGTGTTTTGGAAAGTGGTAAGGTAAATATCTTGAGATCAAATAACTCTCTGGTGAATCAAAACAAAAGGCTGGGACAGTATGACCCTTAATTTAATCAAGGAATTTTATAATACTATAAATGCACTTTCAAGTCTTGATTCTGCTCTCAGATGTATTAACTTTGAAACCATATATTATAAATTCAGGACTAATGGAATGATAACAGCTATGGTCAGGCTTGTTCTACTTAAGTAATATCCATCAAGGTGTATTTTAAAAGTCTTGCATGATATGCATATATTTGATAATCATAAAATTCCAAGCATAGGGACATCACTGGGCAAGAAGGTTTTAATGCTAATTCTGTACCTTATGGAGCTACGTAGAAGTTTATTTTCACAAATGACTTATCTAATTTACCTTTCCATTGCATAAGCACAGCTCCACATCTATTAGCAGCTGTTGCAGCCTTATTAATGTGAGCATTGTCTGAATATTACTTTGATCAATCTGACAAAGCAAGCATTGTAAACCAAAGTAGCGTAATGATTGAATATACTTCATAGATTTTTCAAACAGTAAAGAAATCCTGATTTAAGAAAGACAAAAATTGGTATTTTTCAAAGAATTGACTGTAAGACAGAGCTAATATATGTGAGATGACCTACATGACAGAATTAAGGTATTTATGGAAGAGATATTTGGAAATTATTATAGATGATACATTAATTACCCACAAGACATGGGTATTGCTGATGGAAGGGTTACCCACATTTATTTGGAGTCTTCAAATATAACACTTCTCTTAGCTATGCTTAAATGTTTATAATAAATAGTTTATCTTTTTTTATTATTATTTAAATCCTTCATAATTACATAGAAAGAGATTTTTTCACACACAATCAATCCATTTCTCTGCTCAGTGAATTTAGCTCACCGAATTTAATAGTGGCAAAAATNTACAATACAATTTTAGACATCTTTAAACTTACGTGTTGCAGAATAAGTTGTTGGTCATATAACTGAATTTTAAGTTTATTTCTAAAAGAACCAACCAAACAAAAAAAACCCACAAACCCCAAAAACTCTACCACAACAAAACACTCTGAGCAGAGCACAGGCAACTGGAGCCAGAAATAAGTTTGAGTGCAATCAATGTCAGCCACCAGCTCAATAGATCCCACTTACTGATACAACTGCAGGAACTATCAAGGTGCATATAAAATATCATCACTGATTTTGGATTTTTTTTTTTTTATAAAATGTTGATTATTACCCCTTTCTGAAACAATAGCATACACTTTAAGTTTCACACCTAGTCATTCTGGTTAATTCTCACAGAAATCACTACCTGGAAAAAGGGATAATTCAGTGAAAACCATTGTGAAATACCACACACTCTAAGTCATTCCTTCAGAACTGTACACCATATGGGCTGCTCAGAAAAGGTTAAAATCTCTTCTCATTTACAGCAATAAAAGTTAGAAAATATTTGAAAGACAAAGAAGCAACTGAGATCACCTTTCCCCAGACTGAAATAAAAGTGAAAGCCAAGTCAAGAATCCGACTCTTGATCCTTGTTAATTCCTGTTAAAAATGCAAGTTTGTTTCCAAAACCTGGGACTGGTGTAGATTTCTGAAATGTTTGAAAGAAAAAATCATTTAATCAACACTTTTCTTTTTTATATATTTTTTTGGTCTTATAAAAATAATGGTGTTTTTTCTAACAATAATTAAATAAGCAATTACTTTCAAATATTCAACCTCCCTCCATCATTAAATGAATTATTTCCTGTATTATTAGGACAGAGCACTACCCTTCAAGTCCCAACAGGAGCTTTATAACATAATGTCAAGCAGATTTCCACAAATCTCAGAAATCAAAGCAAGACTATTAATTACTGCATTGTTCCTATAATTTGTTTTCCTGTTTTTGTAATTGAACTCTTCTTTAGATTTGATTTGCAGACTTTGTCACATCATTCAGATACTCAGAACGTCATCAGGTTTTTAAGCGAAGTTTGGAACTATTCATGACCTAACTGACATCATCTGAAATAGACAACACAGATAATGATGGTTTCAAGAGGTTAACACTGCACGCTTTTCTCTGCTTGTTTTCTTGTCTGTGCAGAATGGACATTTATGCATCAGAGTAGAAATGATGGCTTTATTCAAGCCCAGAAAAAACACCTTGGAACTGATTTGAAATGGTCTCCCAGCTTGACAGCAACACGTTGATAAGTACTGTCAAAATAAGTATCAGTTGAGCACGTGCATAAACTGATTTCATCTAGATTATATTTCCTCAGTTTGTTTAAAGGAAAACATATATGGATCACGTCAAAATCAGACGACATTGCATGTCCTGTTTATCCTTTGTCTATTAGGTCTGTTAAAGACAAAATAGTCAGACTTTGAACCTGATTTCTGCTTCAAAATACGTACTGGTTTCTTTCTGATACAGGTTTAGTATCTATCATCAGGTTACAGTGAGGTTCTTCTAGACATAAATTCCAAACCTAACTAATAGCAAAAATAGCTTCTGTACTTGGGCATGTAGGGTATGAATTCATGCATGCAAAACAAGGTTAGTTTTCCTTTGAGGAAGAAGGGAAATTGCTACACAGCCTTTGCACAGATACTTGTAGTTAGATCACCAAGAATTATCACGTATGGACTCAAGTCTGGGGTTGGATCTCTGACAGCATCATGGCAAAAACTCCATGTGAAAGAAAGGCACTGTTGCGTTGTCCTTGTGAGTCAAACAGTCTTAAAGACATTTAAGCTTGGGCTTTAATGAATTTTTTATTTTACTGTGGGCCTGGGGTTTTTTCCCCATTAGGATTGTAGACTGATTCTACCTCCAACTAAAGATGCAGGCTTTGTTTTGCTGCTACTAATCAATGGCAATTTCTCCTGGACTTTGGTAGATTCATTTTTAACCTTAAATTTTTAACCAAAATAACAGAAATACTTGGAAAAAACACTTCTGTCTGCCATGATGAAACACAGAAAGCCATATTGTGATGCTGTGCAATAAATACAGAACATTTTCTTCCATTTGTAGGTGACATTTTCTATGTAGACATATACCACAGCAAATCTAGACATAACCTTCAGCACACAGAGTTCACAGCAGCAGAGCAGACAGACCTCGATTCTTATTCCTGCTGCATATTTTTTGGATTAGGCAAGGCCCCGAGCTTTCTTCGATCAGTATGCTGTGGTTTGGGTCCTACCCCAGATGACTAACATCTTGGTGGAACTATTTTCAGTCAAGGGATTATTTGTATACTCCCTCCTGAATACTGATCCTACCACATCCACTTTGTGTCACAGCCCTAAACAAAAGGAGAGAAACTGCTGCCAGCACTTCTCCTGTGATCTTTGCATGAGCACCCTGTCCAAATTACTGCCCACTCACTCTTCCTGGCACTGAAAGGCTGCCGTGGGAATTGTACAGCCATTGAAATGGCACCTTCACACACAAACCAAACACGGCTTCTGTTTCCTCATGCCTTATTTCCAACATCATCCCAGTTGCTCTTTATTTTTCTGGGAAGAACCCCCTTGGCTTTCCCTTGCCACTAAAGTACTTAAGTAGTACATAAGAAATAAAGCCTCTGTTAATAAGGTGGCAATGCATTCAACCAGCAGCCACACTAGTGCCATGGGTATAGAAACTGACTCAAGGGAAATAGGAAGAATGCCCTGTCTCCTTTCATTTCAGAGATACTATTAGTCCTTTGCTGAATTCTGAATTATTAGAATATATATTATTGTTGTTTTGACATTCAACAGCAGACTGTAGCTGTCCTCAGACTTTCCCACTTAACAGTGCATATGGGTCCCTGCTCAATATGCTGCTGTGTTATGAATGTGACTTTGAAGAACTTGTTTCTCCTTGTGCATTGCAGAGGGAATTAAGGACCACTTTCAACTTCGGACATTTGGAGATTATATGCCTAAACACCTAGCACTGCAAGCCTCAGCATTGCAACGCTTAAATTCCTATTTGGACGTAACCTTAATTTGCTGTACAGCTCCTCAAGCCTAAAGTAGTACGTTGGTAATGAGTTCAGAAAACTGACCAAATTGCTATGTCTGACAAACACATAAAAACCATCTCCCTGGGAGAACAGCCTGAACCTTCACGTACAGAAGAAACCCTGGCACATTTTCACTGTTTGGGATTCAGAGTCATACACAGATTTTTTCTTCTGGACTTCAAGAAGATAAGTGGACCTAAAGAAGCTGACTTTCCTCCTATTAGCAGTAGGAAACTGTACACAATGTCCATGTTTATATGGACAAGGCCTAGGCAAAGTAAAGTGCCTTGGTTTAGAGCTGTGGGTGTTGTGCTACATAAGATATTAATAGCACTATGGCCTTAGTGCACACTGCTATCCTCAGATGAGGTGATTCTCTGCAGAGCATGCTGGCTGTTGTGGATGTCCATGCTTATGTATCTACCTCTCTCCATTCAATACATGCAAAGCCTCAGAGGCTAACTGAGAGTTAGAATGCAATCAGGTAGCAGAGTATGATGGCCTAAATGTCCCCACCTAACTTCAGGCACCTACCTAAGGCACATACACTGGCACACTAGTCACTCTCCACCCTCTGCACAGCCAAAGGTGTCAGCTAAGGGCACGTGTCAGCCAGAGCCCAAGTGGGATGAATTACGTTCTGGAGGTGCTTGCCTCTCTCTAATTAGACATGAAGGCAACATTAAGTAAGTTGCTATTTTAGATGCCTCAGATAAGTGCCTCAGTTTAGACAGGATGAATCCGGGCCCATGTCCTGTATCAGGAGAAGCTGCTGACACATTCAGCTCTAACGTGGAAATGCAGAATGTTGTGCGTGGTCTGTAAATCGGGACCCTGATGCATCCTCCCCTCTGCAGCTCTGCCCTCAAGAACTTGATCATGATTTACCCCACTGCAACAGCTGCCAAGTCCACATCCAGATTGCCTTAATTAAAAGCAATCGTGTTAGACAAGGACAGGTAAAGACACATCAGATAAAAGAAATCAGACGGAAGAAATAATTTAAATATGCCTCAGGTTAAAATTACTCTGAAAATTGCTAAGTAGGCTAAATATTGTGGATTTCATTTTTATTGTGCCTGTAATATGATGATAAAATTTTAGTTCATAGGCCTTGTCTGAGAAAAGTCACCTTCCTCCTTTTGTCTGTCTGGCACACCAAGCACTTGGAGACATTTATCCTCAGTAAGCTCCTTCTGTGCTAGCTACTTGAAATTGCATTTAACTTAACATTACTTCTGTATTTCACACTGGATAGCTTTCAAAAACAATTGTAAGGGTTTAGGAACATTTCCTCTAACCAAACCAACACTGTTGCATGAATAACTGATTGTTCTCTTTTTCCTCCCCTGAAAGCTGTTTGCTCAATATAAACAAGCTTTTCTGAGAGACTTACATGAAGAAAGTTAATTTGGCAAGGCTCTGCAGTGACTATGTTGGAGAAAGATACCCTGGCCTCCCCTGTGTAAACCATGCAAGTTAAATCTCCCAGGATAAAGCAGTTACGTATCTACCCAAAGGCAGGGAAGTCAGGCATCATATGCACAGTGCATTTCTCACACAGAGAATCAGGACCAGTTCTAGACAAGGGTGAAGACAGTCATCTAGGGCAGCTTTCTGCAGGGGGTGATAAAGCATCCACAGATCAACAGTGTGCTGGAAAATCAAGATTACTGCCCCTAATGCCACCACCAACTAGAATCCAGATTTGATGAGAAACACAGAGCCCTGCACTAAAAGCAAGGTCCCCTTTCTTACTTGCCTGCACCTGCAGCAGCAGAAGTAGCAAAACCAAAGCTGTCTTGGTTTTATTCCCTCCCCAATAAAAGAGCGAGAAGCCTGGCCATGCCTTGCCACCCTTTGTGGGGCAAAGTTCAGTTGTGCCTCCACGACTGAGGCATCTCAAGGCAACTCTGCCTAGAGGATGTCCATTTGTGTAAACGTAAAGGGAGAAATGAAGTTTTATGATTAAAATCAGAGTCCAGAGCTAGATCCAATGAACAAAAGGGAAGAGTCCCTATGGCAAAAGATGACTAAGAGCCAGAAGAGGTGTTGTTGATGGAGACAACTGTCTACACAGAAGGAACTCAGAACAATGGCATTCAAAGATGTGACCAAGGAAATTTCTGGTTTCAGAAGGCAGAAATAGGGATTATCAGATGTGCAGATTCAATGTCCTGTTCCAGGAGCTGGAGACAGAAATACATGGAAGTCCTTTGGGAAGGTGTTCAATGGAGTTCTACTTCTATGGACCTGTGTTTCTCCAAAACACATGGAGAGTTTATCTTGCTCACTACTTCAGTGGCATAGCATTAGTCTAAATGTTATTATCTACATCCATGCAGGTGCACTCGCCTTAGAACTCTGGTAGGCTGCCTGACTAAGTACAATTACGATACAGTTCCTGAATTTCAGAAATAATACAAAGATCTCTACTCAGCAGACAATTAAAATTTGAATATATGCAGAAGCAAGCTGTTCCCAGACCTGCAATTAAATAGCTAACTGGATTAGAAGACTGTTTCTGTGAACAAGTTCTTCTACTGAATCACATTGGCTTTCATCAACATGTCATAACACAGAGTTTCGAAAAACAGCATTGCCTGGGAAAACCTAGCCAAAGCTTACTGGCTTTCATACAAGAAAGGGGTCAGCCTTTCTAGAAGAAGGTTGCATGCATAGATAACTATTTTTGTACTGAAGTGTTTTATGATTATGGAACAAAACACACACATAAATATTACATAGGCAAACACATCTCCGTTTTAATGACCAAATTTCAAGTTTTACGTGTGTGTGAACTGAATAAACCTAACTTTATTGCAGTTAAGTGCAATAACTATGGTTATCCTCCCTCTCTTCTGTATTTGCTTTTAATAACATAGGTCCAAAGTAGCATGTCAAAAGGGCTGCCTTCCCATCTGTGGGTCAGACAAATCTCACCAAATATTAACCTTATGAAAGGTACACAGCCAGGATAAACTACTGTCTTAGTTAACAGGGGAGAGAATTCCCAAGAACACCACGTCCTACCTACCCACCCTAGATACCTGTCTCACAAAGGTATGAACTGCCCTCTTCCCCCACAGACTATGGAGATAACCTAAACAACCAATTTTGGACTAGATGACTAACTTGCTGGTGATCAAGATGAATCCCAGTCTATGTATGCAACTGATAGAACAAGAGGCCATATTTTTTATGTGATCATTAAAAAACAGCAACACTGATATTTAGAAATCCAAAGACGTAGAAGAAACATAAAGAGGCATTATTTCATTTATGAGATGCAAATTGTAAAAAGTCTTTCATGTTTTAGAAATGGTCTCTAGTCTTTCTCTGGAATCCACCAAGGAACTATTCTCCCACACTACTCCTTTTTAAGGACTTTGCATTATCTTCCTGTCTGTTTCTCCATAATCTCTCCACATTCAGACCAAAACTCTGCTTCTCTGCAGGTGATATAAGTTTTAAAACATTCTTATCTGCATTTTTATTGTTTTTCTAACCAATTTGAAACCTCAGGAAACCTCAGTCTTCTCTGACTATAACTACAACCAATAACTTTTTTTCTTCTTGTTTGACAATAACTCATAATTCTTCTCTTGTTCCAATACTTTTAAGAAAATTTCCAGCAAAGTCCATATTCTTCTGAGTAATCCTTATCCAGACAAATATTCCCATGCATTTTAGTGAGACTAGGGATGTAAACGGGACTGTTTTGGAAATGTGTTTTTACAAATATATTTTGTTATGGTTGATTTATCTTCACCTAACTCAAAGGTAATTCAAGTGCTGATGAAAGAATCTGCTGTCTCCAGATCTAGTATCTTTGTAAGATACTGTCTTTAGAGCAGAACAAGTTGATTTTATATCATATTATTGTTACTGATCTGTTGATTCTTTACTTAATGCAGTGGATGCTGATCTTGCTGTCAACAGTAAAACCAACAATGAAACAACTTCCACTATAAACTCTGGTTCACAGAATCATATATTCACAGAATCATCTGGGTTGGAAGGGACATTTTACACCATCGAGTCCAACCATTAACATAACACTGCCAAAACCACCACTAAAGCATGTCCCTAAGCACCACATCTACACATCTTTTAAATACCTCCAGGGATGGTGACTCCACCACTTCCCTGGGCAGCCTGGTCGAATGCTTGACAACACTTTCAGTGAAGAAATATTTCCTGATATCCAACCTAAACCTCCCCTGACATAACTTGAGGCTTTTTTCTCTCATCGTATTGCGTATTACTTGTGAGAAGAGTCTGACCCCCACCTCACTACACCCTCCTTTCAGGTAGCTGCAGAGAGTGATAAGGTCTCCTCAGCCTCCTTTACTCCAGGCTGAACAACCCCAGTTCCCTCAGCCGCTCCTCATAACACTTGTGCTCCAGACCCCTCAGCAGCTTTGTTGCTCTTCTTTGGACATGCCCCAGCACCTTGATGTCTTTCTTGTGGTGAGAGACCCAAAGCTGAACACAGTATTTGAGGTGCCACCTCACCAGTGCTGAGTATGGAGGACAGTCACTTCCCTAATCCTGCTGGCCGCACACAAGCCAGGATGCTGTGGGTCGTCTTGGCCACCTGGGCACACTACTGGCTCATAATCCTGTTCAAAACATCCTCTTTTCATCAATTTGTAGACAATTCATATAAAATTAATTTTAAAATTTCTTTGTAGTAAAGGCTGATGCTGGAAAACTGAACAAGGTCTGAAGCTGCCACATCCACTCTTTGCAACCTTAGTGACAAAGATTCTTTGAAAACAAAAGGAAAGTTGCAGATGACACGTATCCCTGACATCCAGTACAAAATGAATTTGTATAATGATAGAGCATTTACCGAAAGTGCCACAAGGTGACCCAGTATGAATAACAGCATTTATTCCTTGACAGTCAGATTTTTTTTAAAGGAAGGTAACTGGAATTTTTCTAGTTTGTGTTGAATTCACTGCTGCCCTTTAGGCTGTACTGCCTGAGTATGTCGAGCAGGGTCAGAGTGCCATTAACAGACTGTGTTTTCCATTTTTTGATGCTCTTCAGTGTTTCTTCATTTCAGAAGGCCATAGAGAGGAATAAGATTAATGCAGATTCAGATACATAGAAGGCAAAACTTCAAGGATTCTCTTTGTTTTAAAATTTCTCTGAATGACCCAGTATGAGAAGGTTTATGCAGTGATAGCCAGCCTCTTAGCCAGGCTTTTAGAGGGTTTTTCCACTTTTGGATCCATGACTTACAGTCTGTCTATCTCTCATTTTAGGCACCTACATTCTCTTTTAATATACGATCTTTGGCCATAGTCTTCCTCTTCTAGTAATCTTCTGTGACAAGATCTCTAGTATACAGAAGTAACGTCATCTTCAAATCATTGTCAGCCTTCATAATCTCTAAGATAATTCACAGTTGTACAGTCCTACTTCAAGACAGAGTTTCAGAGATATTTTGTGTTTAAGGCAGTACAAAGACTTTTACTGTATATATTATACAGCAGAAGTAATTTAACACCTGCAATTTTCTTGAATGATGAAATAAAGTTAGCTCCTCAGTAGCTTTAAATTTGGCTGTAGCCAAGGTTTTTCACATAATAAATATAGATAACCATCTATATCATAGTCATTTTACACAAAATTGCTGTGTTTGTCAACATGATCACTACATAGGAACTACAAATTAGCATATCAATTTATAAAAAAGATAAATGGAAAGATTTCTTGATGCTTTTAACTTATTCCATTGAATTTGTTTGGTTTTTAAAATGTTATACAAGCAATTCTTTTTAAATTAGGATTTCTGTTGTAGTGTTAGTATTGAACTAGTAGTTTAATACAATAAATTAGCTTTTAATAGTTTACAAATACAGTCTTGTTAGGCTAAATCTTTAGGAGCATATTTGCCAGAGGATTGTCTCATATTTTATGTTCCTTGGTGTGAGCAAAAAACACAAGGAAAAGACGAATATCATTTTTAAATGAGTTATAGCAACTCTATATCTTAGCATCATGGTAACTTTAAATAGTGCAGTATTAATCTTTACACTTTATCTGTTACTCCTAGGCAGGAAACCAAACAGATGATATCCTGCAAGATGAAAGATGCAGTAAAATCTTTTGAACAAACACAGTAGAACTTAAGGCCTTTTTTTGAAACAGACAAATATTTTGAGTCATGAAAATTTGAGGGTCTCAGCTTTCTTGACAGAAAGATATTAAATACTTCCTTCTCAGAAAAGTTCTAAATTATCAGTTAGATTAGACACATCATATCAACCATGCAGTGTTCTTATATTCAGCCAAAGGGTTTCACAGGAGGCTAAATATTTGGGTGGATAGGGGAACCCCACTATTCAGCAAAGATGACTATCACAGCTGAGATAATGTGGTTTCCAATCTTACTGTACACTGCTTTTTAATGTGAAGAGGTTTGGGTTTTTTTATATTTTCCTGCATTTTGACCTCAGGAAAACATTTTAATTATGGAACTATTTGCTTAGTTAATTAGCCCTCTGACACTCCTTGAATATAAGAGAAGTCAACAGACTAATGGAAAATAAATTACAAATCAAGAAAGTAATATTAAAAAAAAAGCACACCAAATCTAATTAAAAGCTCATTTGTACTCCAGTGTCTGATGATACAAAATACAGGCTGATAAGCTGGGGGAGAGGGTGGTGTTTTGTTGTTGTTTTTTTAATGAGCAGTTCCTTTAGAATCTGTGTCAGCAGATCAAATTTATCCAAATTCACCCGCCTCATCAGTTACTGTTACGAAGAATGAAAATTCCTTTATTATTCTTGGTTTTGATCAAGATCAAAAGCAAGAAAGCGGAATACAGCATCCAATTTTTATTTGTTGGTTAGTTCTAGAACATATTTGAAAATATTTAGACTTTTTTTAGTGAAATTATAATTTTATAGGTAAAAAAATACAAGTTTTTGCAAATAAGTATTAATCTCTTGCATTTCGTTCACACAGCCAACATTAAAACTATAAAAACAATATCATGTAAAAACTGTTGATATAAAAAGCAAGAATTAAACTGCATATCCTTATTTTAAATTTATAAATACAAGAATAAGTGACTGCTAGGTTATCAACATAATGTTACTCTCTGAGCAGCCTATTAATAACTTTAGTAATCATGAGGTATGCAAAGTAACTGACCCACTAGTACTAACTATCATCAGCTCAGTTTCAATTTTGATCTCTATCCTTGGAAACACACATTTTCCACATATCATCATTCTGCTTTTATATGGGATTTTTCCCGTTTTTCTTGTGTGAGGATACCTTGACAATTGAAGATGCTGCTATTCAAGATGGATTTTCTATACAATCCTAGCTCACCTGTGTGAGTTACATAGGATGAATCAATTTTCTTCTCATTTCCTCACTTTCCTCATTTTCCTCTCATTCCTTAATTCAGTGGAAGTAGTTTTCATTTGACTTTTCACTTGACCCAGATGAGATTTGTTAATTTATTTAAACTTTCCCAAAATGGTCTAATTTGGTCATCTTAATAAATAATACATAGGTCATTTGTTCCCTGAGTTCTAAGTTGCATCATAATTTAAACCAGGCCCACTTTCAGTCTCAGCAACTAACAAAACCATGCAAACCTGCAAATAGACACTGTTATACACACGCATAAGTATGAAACTGTAAGGAAGTACTCTGTATCTTTAAATATTAAGCAGCCTTGCCGTCCTGCTCTCAGAGTAAATTCAACCCTTTAAGCAACACCATCTGGCAAATAAGCTATGTTGACAAGGTTTGCTCATAAAGGCTGAGCTCGTTTCCCCTCTTCCTTGTTTCTCAGGCTTTGACTTATCATTTTCCCTACAGCTGAAATACATCAACCAGCTGAAACACTGGGCTGGATCCTGAATTCTGTTGAGATTTTTTAAATCGCTGCTTGGCAATGGAAGAGGAGAAAGAAGTGGTGGTGGAAGCATGGATTAGGGGGAAGTGGGGGCCAGCAGCAGGATTATTTTGAAGTCCAGCAGCCCTACAGCTGTGGTGAAAGGAACCTGCCATCTTCATCAAGGTCTTATGTGGCAAGTGCCTAAGGACCAATTGATAATGTTTATTTTTGTGTCTAGCAAATTTCTTATTCAAATTGAAAGTCAGGACCTACAGCAGTCAATAGGAAGATAAACAAGATTCATTCAAATGGGATCTTCCTCTGGTATTAGAGTTAAAAATTTTATTTTTCTCTGCTTGAACAATTTTTGAACCTGCATGAGAGCAGAGTTAAAAGAATTTTGACAGTTCTAGGGAAATAAAACTGCCTATTATCCTTCCACCAGTTCCCCGGTAGAGGCTCTCCAGTTGTCATGAATCTAAGAATATACAAACAAATAGAAACATCTGCAATTAGAATCATAGAATCATAGAATGACTTAGGTTGGAAGGGACCTTAAATTCCTTTAGTCCCAGAACCCCTGACATGGGCATGGACACCTCCCACTAGGCCAGGCTGCTCAAAGCCCCATCCAGCCTGGCCTTGAACATTTCCAGGGATGGCACATCCACAACTTCTCTGTGCAACCTCTTCCAGTGCCTCATCACACTGTGAAAAATTTCTTCCTGATATCTAATCTAAATCTACCTTCTTTCACTTCTTACTCCTTCTTCTATCACTGCATGCCCTTGAAAAAGTCCCACTCCAGCTTTCTTGCAGGTCCCCTTCAGATACAGGAAGACGGCTATAGGGTCTCCCCAGACCCTCCTCTTCCCCAGACTGAACAACCCCAACTCTCTCAGCCTGTCCTCATTGGAGATGTGCTTCAGCCCTCGGATCATCTTTGTGGCCCTTCTCTGGACCTGCTCCAGTACGTCCATGTTCTTCTTGTGCTGAGAGCTCCAAAGCCAGAGACCTGTATTTGGATTGCTCTTTTAATATCAATAAACTATACCACTAGCAGTGAATACAGGAATTATCCAAGCATTTTTTTTGCTTCTACTTAATGCTTTTGGGCTTAGAGTGCATAACAGTAATGTAACAGAAGGAAAGGTGACACTTAAAAGTACCATGTTGAGATTCTTTCTCAGAATCTGTAAAGAGCTTGGAGCAAGGCCGTTTTTACCCAGGGATTATTCCAAGGAATAACTACCCGTTCCTATTACCCTATATTCCAGGAACAGCTGCACTAAACGTGACAGTTACAAGCTGTTGGAATGAACTTTATTGCACAAATGTCAAGGAGCTGCAAAGCTTCTTTCTACTTCCAGATGCTTTGAATCATCAGCATCCTCTAACCTTACTTCAAAACTTGCAAGTGTGCAAACTTCATTTTCTGAAACAAACATTTCAAGTGAGTCCACTTAATTATGGGAGCACGCTCTCCCATTTTCTCATTCTGTTTTGCACCTAAACTGAATCCATTCCACAAGCCCCCACCTCCTTTTGCATAAATACATGCATTTTTCACATTGTACACTACTTCTTAAAGGAAACTTGCCAGGGAGACAATAAAGAAGTCTGGTAGCAAACTCTTATTCAAATATTGGCAAAACATCTGTGAAACAAATCTCTAACTGGAACGGAAAAGTACACATTATTTTAAATAAAAGACCTCACATTGTGCCTCCTGTTCCATTAAGTCACTCTAAGTTTACAGGATATCAGGTCTCACAGCAGGGCTGCAAGATTAAGCTGGCATTGAAAAGCTGTCATGGCAAATGAAATGCAACCTGAGAAGTGCCCCAGGATCCTGGATGATGTAATCATTTCTTCCCACCTTCCAAAATATAGTGCATTTTAAATTGGTAACCTTGTTTTTCCTATCTGAGTCATCAATGATGTCTTTTACTTGTCAAATGGCATCATTTGTTCTAAGAGATAGCCTGAAAATGGAAAAGGGAAATAATCACCCGTGTCCCAGAGGGCTTCATTATCTGACATTCTTTGGACAGGCAGAGTAAGATGCTGTTAGCTTTATGACGTTCCCTGAAATCCTGCTGTGAGGAGGTGGCATCTCCCTGGAATTAAGTTACTGCAGCAGAATCTCAGCTACTGTAAACTCTGTACATGCTCTGTCCAAAATCCTGGCCAACAGCAACAGGCAGTCTGACCAGTAGTTTGTAGAACAAAAGTTTGCAGAAAAGGATACACAAGCTCTTTTCCTCTTTCATGAGGACCTAGTACCCACTTCCTTTTCCTTAGGAAGCAATATTAAAGCTGAGTGCACTAAATATAGTCTGAGACTAAGAAGCGATCTTCGATGTTAAATGCAAAGCTCTGAAAACCAGCTGCAAAAATGTCAATGCTCATGCTAGGGCTTCTCCATGTGCTCAGCCACAGATGTACCTCCTATAAACACTACCACAGGAACTATGGATATTTGCTCCCAGCTACGTTTAGTAGGAGCTGATCCTAAATTCAGAGCTCTCTGAGGGTGAGAAAGAGGAAGATATGAAGTTCTCTTTGGGCAGATAGTTAAATAATTCCTCAGTATCTTGTTTAGGGTGCTAGAATAAAGGTATACCAATAGTCTTCTATTTATTTTTAAATTCAATTTAATTATTTAATTAATATATGTACGTAAAGAAACTCACACCATAGTTAATTTTTTTGTTTTGAACCTGGGCATATACTTTTGAAAGAAGATGAAGTGATCGTGGACAAGAATGAAGTACAGTGACTGTTTACGTGTGTTAAAATTGCATCCAAAAGCACCAGTGAGGCTAAAGCATTTTTGCTTGTATATACACTCTCGAGACTGTGTCAAAAATAAGGCAAAGGAAAGATGGGAAGGCATTAAAAGACTTGCCCAAACTTACCCAATTTCATGGAACAAGTACAAGCAGAGCCACATCTCCAGAATGCCAGACTGGTGCTTTAAGTAGGAAAGAATACTGCTCCCCATTTAACACTTACTTTTTGTAAATGCTGTATTTAATTTCTCTATCTTTCTGTCAACAAATAGTAAATGACATATTGCTCATAGGAAATTATAAAGTACATTTGTGTATTATGTGTACATAAAGTACATTAAACATCATAATTTAATGTTTGCTGTTTAGTTCAGCACGTCCAAGAAACAGGGGAAGTGTTTTACAGCAAAGCCAGCTGAGCAGGAACTCCACAGAAGGTGAACTGCTCTCCAAACAGGGAAGTCTCTCTGTCCACCTTCCAGAAGGCACTTAATTCTCACTATTACATTTCCTTCAGCTCAGCTTTCAAGTTTATTGATCACTTGAACTAGAAGTTTTGAAGTAAGCCCTGAACAGATCCAGCGTTACAAAGCAATGTCATACCTGCTTTATGTAAACTGTACTCCAGTTTCTGGATTCTTGAAACGTTTACATTTTCAATATAATTTTCAACATATTCAAAATTATATCAAAAATAGAAAAATAAAATCAGAACTTTTTATTTTCTTGGTTTTATATTTTTTTAAAACTTTTTCTCAACATGAGAAAATAACGCATTGTGGTTCCACCTAAATCCTTTCCTGGTAAGGATTGGTCACGCCTGATGTTTCTGATTAACAACATTCTTTCCTTGAGAAAAATTTACTTTGTGTGTGTGTGTGTGTGTGTGTGTTTGAAAATTCATAAAACTCTTAAATCAACAGATAAAACATAGATTTTATTTTGTTCTATTGTGCTTCAAAGACTGGCAAGCAACTTCAATATCAGAGTCAAAAGCTGTTGTGATGAAAGTTTTCTTTCAACTATCAGCATTGCAAGGAAACTTACATGTGAGACATTTTCTTTGTCAGAGTTACAGAATTCTTAACATGAAGGTCATTACTTCTATTTGTAACTTCCAACTTGTATTTTTAAGCTGTAATTTAAGTGTCTATAGCTCCAAAAAAAAGTAAACATGGGAGTTGAAGATGGAAACAAAGACGAAAAGGCTAGTGACTAACTTCCAGAACTAGGCAGTATCACATAACTATCTGGAAAAGATCTACAAGAATGAGACTTGCATTACACAATATTCAAAAGGCATAGAAGAAACAGACATACATTTTGATGAGAACATGACAAATTAGCATTAATCACAAACAATGCGGACAAATAGTGCCTCTCAACCATGTAAACTCAGAATGGAGTAAATTATGTAAGAGTGTTACTTACCAGAAACTATGATTTCCACAGCACCTTTAAATTAATATTATTGCAAAATACAGAATCACTTCATACCAGACCTCTCTATGTTTTAAATTCTGTTCTTATGATTCAAGGTTTTTTTATTCTCTATTTAACACCAATTTTAAGATTCAACAGTAATTCAAAAATACACTTTTCAAGCAAAATTGTATTGTGCCATAATGTAAAACAGTTCTTTCCATTTTCCTTTCCAAAAAACAGTACAAAAGCTTTTATAAAATACTTTCAAAGCCAATTTTGACTTTTTTTTTTAGTTTAAGAATTCTCCACTGAAACAAGGATCAGAAGTTTAACTGGATAAAAATCAATCATTTCTGTAAATGCAGATTATTTATATAAAACAAGTAATTAATCAAAAATCAACCTCAAGTAGCAATCCCTGGCCAAAATTGTTCAACCCATCTCAAAGTTAATTAGTAAATGCTTTGTTGAGCTGGTGGCACCTTGAGGAATCTGAGCACCCTGTGAGATTATAAACTGCAGCAGGACATTGGAAAGTCCAGATCTTACAGGAATTGCTCAGCTCCCAGCTAAATAATGTTTTTAGATCATTAAAATTAGTAGTTTAGCTTTCGGTTCTTTTGGTTTTGTTTTTATTGAGGGAGGATACTCTAGAGCAAGTCACTGATGCCTTAAAGTGTAGTGTTCTTTTCTGTGCTTCTCTAAACCAGAAGACATCACTTCAGGGCTTTAGGTCAATGCGTGTCCTCCTTGTGATTTCAACATAAGCCAGGTAGAACTCTTTTTTAACAGAAACAAAAATGATAACATTTCTAAATGCATTTCTTAATTTTATGAGTGGTATAAAATCAATAGTAAAAGTAGCTGTAGGGAGTTTAAATAAGCAATACTAGAAGTTGCTTGAGAACTCTGGAGCTGTAGATTCTGTAATATACAGCTTACAGCCCTTTAGAAATTTATCCTGCAAACTTTTGTGATTGTGAGCAACCCTTACTTACTCGAGTAAATCTATCAAGGTCAGTAGCCCTATCCATATGTATAAGGATTTAAAGGATCAGGGCCCAACATTACAATTGGTTGTCCTCTCTGTAACCCCAAACATAAAACAAATATTGTTGTGCAACATTGAGTATAGCTCAAATGAAATCACATATTTTGTTTGGGATTTTTTTGTCTGATTTCAGTGGGAATGAAGTCAGGCCTTAAAAGCTAAAACAAAAAGATTAAAGAAATTGCATTAAAGAAAGCTGGAGTAAACACAGTGATGGTTTGATATAGTTATCAACTTCCAAATAACTGAAACACACACATATCACTTGAGAAAATACCCAGAATGTCTCATTTTAGACTTTCTAAGCTATTGCCAAAATATATGATTTATTACTGACATTTGTATTAGAAAATTACGTTTTTTCTGGAGGTTTTGTTTCTTGTCAATTATTGGTTTGGGGTTTTTTGTCCATTTTTTACAGTCTGTGCCTTATTTCCATGTGCAAAATAAAAGAATTATGTGCTTATTCATGGGATATAACTCTGAACATGTCACAATTTGTTCTTGAAAAATATTTATTGATGGTAATTATTAATATATGAAATAACCTGTTCTGCTGCTCTAAATATATTCTGTAGAAGTATTTATGCATTGTTATAACGAATAAAAAAAATCTTTGGAGAACTTTAGAAGACATATAGAAGAGGGTTTGGTCACTCCCTAGCATACATCAGTAACTTCTATCCCAGAAATTTCAGAGGTTACAGATTTCAGTTCATGTGGTCTTTTGTATATAAAACAGTAGATTTCCCATGCACGCAGATGCTTCTAGACCTGCTTTCTATCAGAAAAGGAGGTTCATGTGTGGAGGACCACTTCTTACATGGAGTTATTGCTATCCCAAACAGTGAAATACTTCAATGTTTGCAATTAGTATGGCAATTATGAGATACAGCTGCACTGTTTGCAATGCTCAAATTAAGTGCAAGTTAGTCTCTATCAGTATCTTCACATAAGTTTAACTACGTTGGTTGCCAGATAACTGGGAGAAGTTGTGCTAGATAATTAGGGAAAGTCACATAGGAATTGTTTCTGTGAAACAGAGAAGAAAATTAAAAGAGGAAATGCACAGAGTGCTTTCTTACTGCTATCTTTATGCAGACTACCTAAAGTGATATTCTTACTTGAAGCCATGTGAACATTTTTAAAATTAATGGGTGATTCATACCAAATCTAAAACCTTTGCTGTTCTCTGCAGTATATTTTTAACTTTAGTTAAAAGTTTATTAGTTTAAAGTTCCTGATTTAGTTTAGATAATCCCCAGGCTTCGGGACTTTTCAGCTGGCATGAAAACACCACCTAGCCTCAGCTGCCATTCTTCAGTGTCACAGTTATCTGCGGACATCCTGGGCAACAGGACTCACCCACCCGTCATTGGGGAAACCCTCCAATCAGATGCTCAGTGTGATCCATTGCTCCCAAATAACTCCCAAGCACTGACCAAGAGTTAGTACTGCCGTTCCCGACAGGCATGTTGCATATTGGTAATGGGTTTTGAAGAGAGTTTAATGCCACGAACATGGACTCTGTGTGTTGGCTGAACTCTAATGCTAGAAAGCAATCAAGGGGACATTTTATTAGTGACAATAGGTGTAATCTCTTCTTGTTACTTGAGACAGGTTTTGAATCCCCTCTTTGTTCTGGCCAATATTTATGTAACCAATTCCAACTCAATGTTAGGAGAAGTACTATTTTAGCAACATAAAGGCAGAGTTTATATTCCTCTAAAGATACCACATTTAGCTGATAATGAAGCTAACTAATGTCTAGTGAAACACCATTGAGAACAACATGGAAAAATGAAGAAAAATTTGGTTCCAGTAAATTATTCTTTCAGATTTTGCTACGATCTTATTCTTTCACATATAAAATCCCCCAAACATGTCTCTGAAACATTTCTAAGAAATAAAGTGGACTAGATTTTTCACAGGATCTCTTTATTCTCCTTTTGACAAGGTCCATGAGACTTGAAATGGTTATAAACCATATTACTAGGGTAACGTACTGAAAAATGGCTCTATCTTAAGCAAAAACAGTCCTATCTGTGGCTTTAGGTATGTTCCTGCTCTCACCAGAACTTTGCATATCAATGAAAGATTTGAACTTTTCTGCCATAATCAGTTTAATGGGTACAGGGTCCAGCCTGTTCACAAACAGGGGGAAAGACTAGAACCAAGAGGTACAACATGCATTACATTTCGTGCTTCTTTAATTGAGAAAAGAATCTCTCAATTCTTGACTCCCTTAACCTCAAATTTAAATACATTCAAAACACTTCACTGTTCCTGGAGGGGATAAAACAGCAGTCACTGGGTGTTAATGATGATTNGGGTGCTGGAGAGGAGAAAAGAAACATACACCTCTAAATTTCTTGCTAAATGTATGACATTTTACCATGATTAAAATACTTTTTTTCAAAATCGTGCTATTTCTCCCACACACAACGTGATCATTCAATTCAGCTGCCGCATGAGAAACCAAAATAAACTGGAATCCCAGTGATGCCAACCATCCCATTTCTGTCTTTTGAAAGCCTTGCCTGGGCAGCGCTACAAGACACAGATGACTGACTCCAGCTTTTGACAGGAACAAGCTCCTGTTACTGCCTTATTCTTTTTACCAAAAAGTGTAACTGGGTGGAATAAAACAGCTGTGTTGGCACGAAACTATGTCAGCTGGTAACTTCAGGTCTGTATATCACATATAAGCTTTTAATTGCTACAACACTGCCTTAATATACTTGCCTTGAAATTTTTGAAGTAAATTAGTTTTATCATGGGTATATAGGAAAAGGCCTCATTGCCCCTGCCCAAGAGCTCCAAGCAACTTGGTACAGGAAAAGGTCATAAAAAAATTACAGTTATCAATATTTGAACATTAATAAATTAGCAATTATCACAGAAAACTAACCCAGTACTAGAAGAATTTTTTTCTGGCTTTTACAAACAGTGCTTCTGTACATGTTGATTTCTAATCTGCATACATGACACACACATTGTTACAGACAATATAGAATGTTCTCTGCTACGCTTGTGGTAACTCATCAAAATTACACTGAAATTGAAGCAGCCAGCTACTGAAAACCTTGGGAAAACTTAACTGGACTTCATAAAAGCACAAACTCACATCATCATCCTCCATACTTTGTAGTACGGGAGACCTAGTGGAAAAACACTAAAATGTAGAACATCATGCATCACATCATCACTTATACCACACTGTAAGTTCAACCCAGGGTATTTTATTAAAAAACTGTTTTATACAACTACTCCTATTTAACTATATAATGGAGACCTGAGCCCTTGTATTAAATGTTGGAGCATCTGTATGTTTTAATAATTTTACCACGCTACTTCCAAATAAACACATGGTTGTGACCAAGTTGTTCGCAGACTGTTACCAATCTTGTGATACCTGCACAGATACCTCAAGACATTTTCAAAGGGCCCAGAAATTGAATGCAGAAAAACAGTTAGCATCCAAAGTCGTAGTCCTTTTTGGAAATTTTCTAAAAACATAAATAAATATTTGTACATAAAGTATAAAATTAATGAAACAATAAAGGCCAGCGGAGTTAAAAAGAGATTAAGATTAGCCCACTCTTTGCTTTCTAGCCTTTAACCAACTCTCAGTTCCTTAAAGAACCCCTCATCCAACCTTCTGGCAACTTGATCTCTTTAATAATCTATGGCTTAAATCCAAATGAAGTGCACCATTGTCTCCCTTTTATGTTTGTGCTTATAGATGCCCTCAGAGAGCTCCAGCGGGCCACTGAGACACGGCTGCTCTTTGCACGACAGGCCATGTTCATTCGTGCACAGACCCATCATATTCTTTAGACTTCAGCATTTAGTCACATATGGAAATCAGACCCCCTGCTCTGTAGTGGGTGACCCTGCTCTGGAGCTGTCTGTGATGACCTTGGCCAGCTCTTCTGCAACTTCATATCAGAGCTCCTTCAGTGCTACCAGGAGAATGACATCTGGTTCTGACACACAATTTAACTACTTTGTCGAATAATTCCTTCACATTTACCTCAAATTCACCTTGCTCCTCTGACCTATCTGCTACAACAGACATGCTGCATATAGGAATCTTCCCAACTATTGCCAAGCAGTGAAGTCTGCATGGTAGAAAAAGATCTAATAAAAATATTGTCATAACGGATGTCAATTTTCCGGTGATTTACCAATGATTTCCCCTCTCATGCATTCAATTAAAATTTAAATCTGGGCACAAAATTCTATTGCTTCTATAAAGAGAGAAGTATTCTATGGAATGTATTAAAGTTTGCCTAAGTTCACACCATGGTAATTAAATGCAGATTTTATCCCTGCATATTATTTTAATATAAACAGCACATACAATTACAGATCTCTCTACACCAGGAAGAATATAGAAGCCACATTCTTAATTAGTAAGAAGAAAGCTTGCAAGATTTATATATGGACAAATATTAGTTTTGAATCTCCTGTCAAAAAATTTATTAGAATTTGTAACTAACAGTACAACTTGTCACAAAGTGCTGTTTAACATCTTTGTTAGTGATATGGACAGTGGGATTGAGTGCACCCTCAGCAAGTTTGATGATGACACCAACCTGTGCGGTGTGGTCGACACGCTGGAGGGAAGGGATGGCATCCAGAGGGACCTGGACAGGCCTGAGAGGTGGGTCCATGTGAACCTCGTTGAGTTCAACAAGGCCAAGTGCAAGGTCCTGCACCTGGGTCACAGCAATCCCAGGCACAAACACAGGCTGGGCAGAGAAGAGACTGAGAGCAGCCCCGAGGAGAAGGACTTGGGGACGCTGGTGGACAAGAAGCTCAACATGAGCCAGCAATGTGCGCTCACAGCCCAGGGCTGCATTCTGGGCTGCAGCAAAACAAGGATGACCAGCAGGTCGAGGGAGGTGATTCTGCCCCTCTACTCTGCTCTGGTGGGACCCCACCTGGAGTGCTGTGTTTGGCTCTGGAGTCTTCAGCACAAGAAGGACATGGACCTGTTGGAGCAGGTCCAGTGGAGGGCCACAAAGATGATCAAAGGGCTGGAGCACCTCTGCTATGAGGACTGGCTGAGAGCGCTGGGGTTGTTCAGCTCTGAGAAGAAAAGGCTCCGAGGAGAGCTTATCTGGAAGACCTAGAGGTCTTCCAGTACCTAAAGGGGGCCTACAGGAAGGATGGGGAGGGAGTCTTTATCAGGGAGTGTTATGATAGGACATGGGGTAAGAACCTCAAACTGAAAGAGGGTAGATTTAGATTGGATATCTGGAAGAAATTCTTTACTGTGTGGGTGGTGAGACACTGGAAGAGGTTGCCCAGGGAAGTTGTGGATGCCCCATCCCTGGAAGTGTTCAAGGCCAGGCTGGATGGGGCTTTGAGCAGCCTGGTCTAGTGGGAGGTGTCCCTGCCCATGGCAGGGGGTTGGGACTAGATGATCCTTAAGGTCTCTTCCAACGGGAACCATTCTGTGATTCTGTGAAAACATCCTCCTTTTCCCCACTATTGCTTCCTGGATTCCTTCTTTATATTTGAATTGCCAAATAGTATATTGTTTCCTAGCTATGGCTTGCCAGGAAAATAAGCATAATAAGAAGAAACAGACTAAACAGCTTAGATGGTGGGGTGATCTGAAAAGATGTACTTTTGTCTACCAGGAATTCTTTTTGTCTCAGATTCACCAAGATTTTTCCGGGATTTAAAACAGAAAAATTCAATTTAAAACAGAAAAAAAAAAACCTCTCTGAATTGAAGTAAGATTGCATTTGAAAGATTCAGCACACTTTTTCTGCAGAGCTCATTTTGATTATGTATTTGCCAAACAAGAGTTTGACTAGACAAACCTTCTCTTCTAAGTCATGAGAAAACCAGAGTCTCTTGGGATGAACACGATCACAGATAAATTCTCTACCCATCATAAGTTACTTTAGAATCCCACCTTTAACATTCAGGATATGAAGGAATAATTTTACTCTCTTAATTAAAAACTGGTCTTACTATGACTTTGATAAAAGAATTATCAGTCTCAAATTATCTCAGATCATTCTCCACTAACATTATATAAATACAAATAACCAATACTGTACTTAAAGTTTCAAGTCAGGAAAGCCTGGAAAAGCTAGCTGAACAAAAAACATTATATTGGCTTAAACAATCATGACTGATTGTTTCTGTACTTTCTATATATTTTTATTTCTGTACTTTCTATATATTTGTTGCCAATAAAATTCATAAATTCCAAGCAGAAATACTAGACTCTTTTCCAGGTTTACTCTTACTTTTTGGATCAGAAATTTTGTATCTGTAGTTTTATATCTTATCTAAAGTTAAGGACAATAACGACTCAAATCTACTGCGTTGTTTTGGATGGTTGAGTAAATCATTATGACCTGTGAACCTACCTGCTGATTCTTGAAAAAAGCAAGATGTTAGTATCCAGATTTACGGAATTTCTTTTTAGTAGGCAATTACCAGTCTGAACTGACATTGAATTAGCTGACAAGGTGAACTTAATAAAGCAAAACTAATAATATGTAGAGGCTTCAAACATTTCAGAAGAGTACCTCCAATATTAGGACTCTTATTCAAGATTAAGGTCTCGTATCAGAAAACTATGTTGCGTGATAAGTCTGTACTTGTTGTGTAATTGTTTACAATTTGTTTTACAATTACAATCTGGGAATTTATGGTCAAGTAAACACATAAAAAGGATCTTCCTGTTAATAGTCCTAGCTCTATCCCCAATCACCCTGCCTGTATGAAATGAAAGTAACAGCACCTGGAGATCATAAAACTTTTTTTTTCCCCTATTCTTGCTGACATTCAATGTAAAGTGAACATGAATCTGTAAAAATATGTATGTATATAAGAAATGTATTATAAAACTTAGTTAGCATACATAATTCTGGAGAGACTGAAAAGGGAACTCTAAATTCTGAGACACTTCATAGAACTTGAAAACTGAGCGCCATGAGCACAGAGTTCTGCTAGCTTTCCTCATAGGATCAGTACAGCTCCAAATCCCAACCTACTCTATAAAGTTCTAAGCATCTATTTTTTTTTAAGTTTGAAGCCTGGAGATAACGCTGTAATGAGATTTAGTATCATTGCTAAGAAAGGGAGAAAATAAAGACAGAAAGAAACAGCTGGGTGCCTTTTAACTGCACTGATTGCCTTCAGGGTTCTACATGAGAAATCAGGTCACTTGGACACGCTTTCACAGAGATCATTGCTAATGATATATAAATACTCAAATCTTATACTTAAGTCTAGATTCTCTGATGGAAAAAAATGTAAAAATTAAAAGGGGCACATTTTCTAAACTTGCTCAGCATTGTCTACATGTTATGCTACTAAATCATACAATGCTCTCAGAATCACTCATGATGAATTCTTGTGAAAGGACAGCTGTTAATTTACCGGTGAACCCTTGAAAATCTGTCATGCATGCCAAGTACTCTTAGAAACCTGTTACATTTGCTATGTATTATCTTTATTCTTTTACTAGATGTTACAGGCTTCCCCAGCTTGTTGCTGTAAGAAGGAAACAAACCTAATTTAAATTACATAAGGTGAAATTGTGCAAGTCTCACTGTAATACAAATAGCAAAGCTGCAGATTGCCCTGTTAACTTCAACACAGTTATTTGAGCGCCGAGGTCTAGATACAAAGAAGGATTTAGCCAACTAAACCATCCATCTAATTGTCACCAGAGCTCCCTAAATCCCAAACTGAGAATTTTTCAACTTTGAGCTCCAATCCTGGGTCTTCTACCAGAACAGTCCCATAGCTGACTGCTGTTGCACTACAGAGACGTGCCTAAGTTCAGACAAGTACTAGTATAGAATGAATCTAGTAAGAACCAGGTTCAAAATAAAAAAAAAAAGCCTGTGATTCCTCACAAAGCAAGTAGCAGAGACGTGGAATGGCTTGACAAAGGATATTTAGGATGCTGAAAGTTTAAACGGATTTAAGAATCACCAGACAGGATTATAGACTACTACATAGATATACACGTAGTTCA
This sequence comes from Rhinoptilus africanus, assembly GCA_013400135.1. Lineage (NCBI taxonomy): Eukaryota > Metazoa > Chordata > Aves > Charadriiformes > Glareolidae > Rhinoptilus > Rhinoptilus africanus. The sequence goes on along the minus strand of VXBO01006154.1, from coordinate 4,771 downwards.
TGGAGCTTCCAAGCTGAATATGTTTAGTGGATGACAGAATGGTAAGAGATAGTATCAAATCTACCCACCTCGTTCCAGTACTTTTCTGTCCTACACTCAGTGTGTGGCTGCTACTGGGGCACGGCATACTCTAAGTGAATAGGTATCAGCTCTATAACTGAAACTTGTCTGTCTTGCTTCTGAGAAACATTTAAAAAACACTTTTGGGGGATCCATAGGCATTTACTCCTTTACAGTGGACTAAATGTGGACTTCTCCCATGTGCAGCCAAACCAGGTTCAACTTCCTTCTTTGCCTAAGGGGAACCAATTTTCCCTGCCGAGACAAATGCTGTAAGCATGATGATGTAAAGCTGTTCTTAGGTGCAGCTCCCTTAATCTCATTTGAATTTTTTCTGCCTTCTAAGATTGAATTAAGTATTCATTGGTCCAGTAAAAATTAGTTCCACTCTGTGCTGCAATGAGTATTTAATAAGCCTTTACTGAAGCAGGCAACTGAGACAGTAGGATTTACAGGATCTCTTACATTCCCTCTCTCATTAGTCATTCAGATCCTGTTGTGCCCTTTAACTACAGCTGTGGATTCCCCCAGAGAGCGCGGTGCTGCAGCGTCCAGCACTGCAACGTCTAAGTCTGGGAGCTGTGGGCGACTGCTGGGTCTGAGCACCGCCAGCAGCCTCACCAAGGGGAATGACAGCTCTGCCCAGCCTCCCATCCTTCAGCTGCCCTCTGGGCTCTCCAGGCTCAGCCTTGCCGTGGTACAGGCACGTGCTGTGCTCAGATCTTGAGCCTGTATCGCTAGGAACATCCGTGTGTGCCATTGTGGCAAGCAGAAGGTCCCAGGCCTGCATTTTTCTTGCTTACCATAAGGAGAGAGTGAGCTCTGCTGAAGCTCTGCTTGTAAAGTTTAGGAAAAGGAAGGGCTGAAAAAAAGCTGATCAGCTTCCAAACTCAGCACCCTCACTAGCACAGTGCCTTCAGCAGGCAGGGCAGCATCCAGTTTGTTAAATTATCACTCTTCATGAAGGAAAAATAATGCTTGTGGTGTAGCATACAAGGGCTAAGTAATGCTACAGGCATTTGACTCCTGTACCTGGCCGGAGAGAACACTTTTTCCCCTTCAGTACAAAACTAAACACCATCAATATTTCCCATGAATCAGAAGCTTTGTAAGCCTGGAAGTGAAAAACTCAATATATAGGACTGTCTCATATAAGAATATCCTTCGGGATAAACCTTGTTTATGTGTTTTGTCCAAGAACAGATTATAGTGAATCACTAGCTGAATATGAGTCAACAAATTAATGGTCTTGCAAAAAAACAGACAAAATGGCATACTCAGATGTTTATCCACAAGTATTGCGTTCTGCTTTACTGATCGCTAGTCAGGCCTTTGATGGCATAATGCATTCAGTCCTCAGAAACACCCTTCAGAAAAAACTGTGGACTAACTGCACAGGACCCACAAGAAAGGAGTAAGTACTACCAAAGCTATAGAAACAGTAAGTGTGAGAAAGGGCAGAATTATGATTGTTTAACCTATAACATACCACACTGCAGGTGACAACAATCTTTAAATACATACCATACATGCAAAAAGAAAGGGCACAGTATATTTCCATGGTCACAACAGACAAACAAGAAATAATTTGTTGGAAGAAAAATTAAGGTTAAGTATCGGGGAAGTCTTTCTAACACTGGGGATAATGAAGTATTGGAATAGGTTGCAGAAGGAGATACTGGAGTGTTTGCTGCTGGTATTTAAAAAGAGTACACACATTTCTGTCAGGAACACTAGACAATCTCTCTCCTTGAGGTTCCTACCAACTTATTTTCCAAAACTCTATGCAAAATACATAAGAATTTATTGTGAAAGGACTCAAAATCCAAGTTATTTCTTTTCCTTTCTAGCCAAGTGACACGTGGTCTCTTAACAACAAAACAAGCAACCATTTTGGTTACTGAATCTTGATTTTTTATTTTTTGATGGGTTCTAAAGCATCTCCAGCTGAGCTGGAAGATTATTACACCCTGCTGAGGGGTAAGAACTGTGGTTTTAGGTCTTTCCCAGAAGAAAAAAAAGGTTATAGCATCTCCCATACTCTGTAGAACCATGAATTCTAGCCTGTTACAAACAGCTTTAATAGATGGGGTTTTTTAAAGTCATTATCCTAAAGTACCAGTGTGAAGCCAGATCGTAGCACACTTCCTTGAAGCCCAGCGCACTGCCTTCTGCCTCTTCCCTTTAATGGCCACTTAATAGCAGGTGTGCAGCAGAGATCATCTCTGTCACACACAGAGCAGAGATCAGTTACTTCCTCTTTCTAGAAATGAAAAAAAATATACTTAGCGAAAAAGATATCCTTTTTACTCCAGTACCTCAGCGTCCAATCTTCTGCTGCGTTACACGTGACAAAGTTTGAGTCTTAATAGTTACAGACTGGAGTTAGAAGGTCCACACGACTAAGAGTGTGTCAGGAAACATTCTCCAAAGAGTATACCTGAGCCTTCAGCTGGGTAAAGCGGAACTGTTACTGTTTCTCGAGATGGGAAAACATGCAGCTTTGGTGCTCTGGGGCATGACCTTCACCCGCAGATCCCTAATCAGTTCTGCTCTGAAGAAGTGTGGGCTGAAGGAAAGGAGGCAGCACACGCTGCAGTTGGCCTGTCCTTTTCTGGGCAAAACCGAGCAGGTAAAGGGAGCTAATTGTGTTCTCCGACCCACACTGAGCATCTTTATAAGAACTCACACTGTCTAGACCTTACAAGCCTCTCAGCCTTAGCCTGTGTCATGCTTAATCAAAGACAAGAAAAATAACATTTGCAGATGTTTTTATTTGATCAACAATCTTCTGTTTTATTAGCTGTGAGGTTGGTCTCACGTTTCCTCTGATGTGTCATATTAATTCTTGCCATACTAGATTGCACAAATCATACTGGGTTGCTGGATCAGACACAAAGTGAAGTGGCTGCCCTAATTATGTGTAATATCTACATGGTCTTCCAGACATTTAACAGACTGAGAGCTTCAGCAACAGCACAACACTGCCAAAACCACGGGGAAAAAACATTCCAGAATGCTTTGGGGTTTTCTTTGAATCAGTGACAATTTCAGGGATAATAAAGGAAGCTGGAGTCCCCTCAAGTTTTAGCTTTGTTTTAACAGCTTCCATAGGAAGGTATTATTTTCAAAACTGGAGGTACATGGATCAACTACACAAAAAGAACTCACCTGCAGAGAACTTTGCTGCTTAGATGATAGTCCATCACAAGCCCATCCAAATCATCTTTTTGTACTGCTGCGTACAGCTACATTGCTATGTAGTCTTGGGTGTTGTCTGTGCCCTAGGAAACAGCTTTTGGGCTCTTTCTGAGAGAATTCAGTTGGTTGTACACTCCTAGCAGGAACTGGATCTCCAGTGGTGACTGGCCATGAGTTTTGAGGCAGCTGCTGCAGCTGAGAATTCCCTTCCTGCACCTTGCTGTGTTTCACAGCATTTTCCTGGGAGAAAAGCCATTTAACTTGCCCTCTGTCCTGCTTCTCAGGCATTGCTCCAGAAAGGACCAGAAAGATCAGATTTAGACACAGCCACACAAGGCTATTCGCACAAAAAAAAAAAAAAACCTAATAGGCAATAATTGCACATAAATCAGTGCATCTCATATTTAAAGATATAGAGCTGGTTTTAAAAGCAGATAAAAAATCCAAGCCCAGCAGCACTTATTTACAAAGCTAGTGTGTATATTCCTCAGCCCAACACAGTCTGATTTACTAACTGGAGAGAGCAACACTGTCCTTTTCAAAAGATTGAATCAAATGAGTCAGCAGGGCAAGTCATTATGAGATACGCAAAGATCATCTTCCCGCTGAGACAAGCAAAGAAGCAGTGACTCAAACACAGCACTCAGCAGGAGTACCTGCTACACAAAGCAGAAGAGCTCAGCCTGATACAGTAGCTTCGACAGGATCAATAACAAGAGTTAAAAAAAAAAAAAAAAAGTAAAAACAAGAATAAGAATACAAAAAACAATAAAATAAAAAGTAAAAATAAAATCGACATTAAAATTAAACCAATAAAAAATCCAAGGGGCTTATGAGTGCTACTGCTCCATATCAGTGGTATGGCTCCAGTTAGAAATGAGTTTCACAAGGTCACTCTTCCTTACATTTGATTTGCTACAGGGACAGAAAAGGTACAGCTTCTGAACCAGACCTGAGTCGAGCCTCTACAGGCTATGGGAGTCCACAGGGAAGTCTGAGGCACAAGCAGTACTTTGCTTTTGCCAGATTTTCTGCCCTTCCTGCTCTAAAGTAAATCCCAGCTGTGATTAAAGAGACTAGCCAAAGACTGCATAAATTTAGCACGCATTGTGCTGGATGCACTGTAGGACATGTGTGTTTGAAACCACCTGGTTCCAGATCAGTAACTGCTTCTCAGAAATGCTTCCCTTCTAAATCTCAACCCTCTTAGACTTACGGGGAACAGAGCTGGCATGACAGAGAAATTCTTGTTTAACACAGCTTGAAAACATAAGGGCTTTATATTTCATGATCAGAAAAACAATGCAACATGCACATAGACCCTTGATGTAATTATGTTAGGTATCTCCTATTTATGTTAGATATCTTTTATATATGTTATATAAGCATAAGGACATATATGTGGTGTATAAGGGTGTAGGGAGACACAAAATTTATATTGAAAAAATGCACATATTTTAGCCACAATCAACAGGAAAGTTTTTGCATTTTAAATGGGTGGTGGGGTGGG
>VXBO01006153.1:3186-14162 GCA_013400135.1 Rhinoptilus africanus | reverse complement strand
CCCCCCGCCACAAGGCTGCAGGTACCCGCGCTGGTCGTCCCCGCACCCTGCCGGGGGTGGTGCTGCTTGGTAGGTCGGGGGAGCGAGATGCAATTTTTTCTGTGAAGCAAAAGGGTTGCTGCAAAGCTAAAAGTTTCCTCAGACACTGCAAGGAACTGTCTCTGTAGGAGCAGCTTCGTCTCCTGCCTGTTCAAGGGGATCAAAGAGTTGCATTAGCAGATGCTGCTCATCTGTCTTTTTATCAGTAGTTCGTTTTGTTTCTTTTAACTGGTCTGCATCTCTCGCGCAGGTGTTGGCATGAACAGAATTCGGATCCATGTTTTGCCGTCGAGCCGAGGACGCCTTACTCCTGTGCCGCGGCCGCAGGAGCCTCTGTCGTGTGCCTTCACCCACCGCCAGTGCTCCCAGCCGCGGCTGGAGGGGCAGGAGTTTTGTATCAAGCACATTCTTGAAGACAGGAGTGCCCCTTTCAAGCAGTGCAGCTACGTTTCAACAAAGAATGGAAAGCGATGTCCCAACGCTGCGCCCAAACCAGAGAAAAAGGATGGGTGAGTACCGCTGTCTCACGGTTCTCTGGTTCTGTAGCCTATAGAATTAAAACAGGCAGGAGAAAGCCCTTCTCCTGATTGAGCTGCTGCACTTATGTTACCTCAGACAAGTGGCTTCCTCTTTCTGACGCGTTTTTAAGCTAGACAAAGACTCTGTGAGTGCCGGACGCTGCGAGGAGTGGTCTTGGTCCCGCAGGACTATCAGGCTGCTGCCCTCTGCCATCAGAAGGTGGCTGCAGTGATCCAGGTCGTTGGGTGCTGGACGTGCACCCACACGGGGCTGTACCTCTGCTCAGCCCAGCAAATTTAACCGTCTGTGCTGACAGATCATCCTCAGCACGGATACTCTGGTTGTGTGTTGTGTGGAGCTGATGACCTCGTTGCGCTTCTTGTCCTCTGATGCATACGAAATGTTCTGATTGCTGGGGGTGGAAGGACCTAGAACAGTTATCGACGTTCAGTGGGCACGTCGGCAGAGCACAGTTTTCCCGCCAGGAGCGTTGATCCCGTTTCATTCCCTGAGATTACGGGGATGCGGACGGTGGTAGTCGTCATTCTGCCTTTGTCCCCCTGTGATAAAAAGGATCCATCGGATGTGGGCCAGTGTGCTCTGCGTGGAAACTCAGAGTCCACTGTAAATATTTGGCAGCAGAAGGGCTCACCTCACTGGCTTTAACTAAAAAGCTCTTTTCTCTCCCTGCTGCTTGCCATGTGGCTGCCGGCTCCAGTGCCAGAGGTGGTGTGTGGTCTTCAAGCCACTGGGGCTCTCTGGCATTTCCGAGCTGTACCTGCAGCCAGCGGCACTCTGGGAGAGAGCTGGGGAGGGGTGTTGCTTTCCAGGTGCTAGAGAACGTTTCTCACCGTATCGCTTGTTCGTTTTGCTGGCTGAGGGATTTGGACTTGTAATGAGCTTGTGATTTATTCCTGCAGTGCGTCGTTCTGCGCAGAGCATGCCCGTAGGAACACTCTGGCGCTCCAAGCTCAGATGAAGAAGTCCAATCCTGGGCCTGTAAGCGAGACTCTCCTCTGCCAGCTCAGCTCTTACGCCAAAACAGAGCTGGGCTCCCAGACTGCAGAGAGCAGCCGCAGCGAAGCCAGTCGGATCCTAGGTAGGCACTGAAAGCAAAAGCTGGTGTGAGAGCACCTGGAGTTCTCAGTTTTGTGCAGAAATGCCAAGAGTATCACATCTTAAATCCAGTGAAAAAAAGATCTGTGGGTAAAAGATCGTATTCTGCAAACCCTGGCGTGTCTCTCCTGCCACTGACTGTAGATGAGTTATGCTGCCAGACCAAAATCCTGCAGGTTTTCTTCCCTTGCGCGTGCGGAGTAGAAACGTTAGCTGCCTTCCCTCCTTCCTGCCTTAGTCTCTGCTGGTGCCTGTCAAATGCTGGCTCAGTGCTAAGCTTCCTGTCTCCCCAGGTCGCTCTGTGGGGCCAGCCGACAGTTGGTGGTTCAGAGGCATAGGCAGGAGCATCCCTCCACAGGAGCTGGGTGCTTTGGCTGCACTGAGTTGGTGGGTTTTCTGGTCCACGTCCCTTGCTCACACCGCTGGGGAGGAGAAGCCTCTCTTGGCAAGAGGGAGAGCCAGTTCAGCCCTGCGTGGCCGTGGAGCCGAGCTCCAAGGATCTCTGGCTGTCCTGTGCCAGAGCAGCAAGTTCTAGGATGTAGGACGGTGTCCTATTGCTCAGGGCAACTTGTCTTTTCAGATGAGGACAGCTGGAGTGATGGCGAGCAGGACCCTATCCCAGTGGACCAGACGTGGCGAGGGGACCCGGACAGTGAGGCTGACAGCATCGACAGCGACCAGGAGGATCCCTTGAAGTAAGTTGGACACCGGTGGCTGCTGGCTGCCTGCGTGCGTGTAGCGTGCAGAGCGCTCTGAGCTCGGTGTGTCACCAGAGGAGACGGTGGTTACGTTAGAGGGGATGATCTTAATGGTGTTGCAGTTGGACTTTGTGCCTGGGGTGAGCTGTTAGGTGCGGATGCTTGCAGGTCTTGGACCAGGATCGTATTTGACGATCATTCTCTTGCAGTGTGGAGTGGTCTGTTCAGCAGCAGTCTCCGAGTGATCTCTTAACTTAAAAAAAACCCCAAACAAATGCAGTTTTTCTGCTCATTGCCCGTTGGTCTGTATAACCTGGCTCTGCTCAGCCCATGTTTCCGGTAGCATCCATGTCATTTGGCCAGAACGACCCCGAGGGACCCTCACAAACTCCACCCTGTTTGTCTGGGTGTTTTTCAGGCATGCTGGCGTATACACGGCCGAGGAGGTGGCTTTGATCATGCGAGAGAAGCTGATCCGCCTGCAGTCTCTCTACATTGACCAGTTCAAACGACTCCAGCACCTTCTGAAGGAGAAGAAGCGCCGATACCTGCACAGCTGCAAGGGAGAGCATGAAGCCATAGGCAAGTAGCGGTGCAGGTAGTCGCTGTTCTGTATTCCTCTGGCCAAGGGCACAGCACTTCTCTAAAATGTATGCAGAATTCTACAGTTAAAAAAAAAAAAGGGGTTTTTTGCCCTTTGTAGAAGCAGGTTTCAGAGCAGTGCTGCCTCAGTAAGGGTGAAAATTCTTGTAAGACTGAAACTCAGTTAGAGAAGGTATTTCTGTCTCTGGCCTCGTGCCCAGAGATTGGTATCATTTGGGTTAGAAAGGTTGCCGGATTTCTTTGCTCTTCAAAGTTTGCAGTTTTGTCAGGAAATGAGACTACAAAGTTAATTCTGAGACAAAAGTTCTTTTTTTTTTTGTATGGGATTTCCTGTTTTTGGTTTTATAAACAAATTTATTCATCTGTAAGGTCCTGTCTGTATCGGCAGAAGCTTGTTTTGGTAGTTACTACTGTAATGACTTATTCCTCCTTAGTACAGATGCAAATTTCCCTTGCAAAAGAACTTCGGCCTGGGTTGGAATTCTCCCTGTGCAGAACGTGCTCCTGAGTGCGGGAGTTCAGCAGAGGCAGAGCCAGGTTGTGTAATTGGTTGCAAGTATTGCAGGGCACAGAACACTTTTTCTAGCGTAGCCTTATAATAGCTCATCCTGGAATAAGGCATAATACAGCTTGGTCCCAAGTAAAAATAACTGGAAGTTTGGTACGTAACAATTTTGTAGAACTCTTTTTAGCAAACCAGTAATAGAAGAGCATATCCCGAGTGTTGCCCTGTAATTACAGATGGGAGTGCTTACGGGAAGCTTCCAGAACTTGCACAGGAGCAAGCTGAAATTTGACAGACTTACACTCTGCCTGCAGAAAATACAGTAGGCTTTTGAGTAGCCAAATTACTTTAAAAGATGTTTTAAAAATATTCTGTCATCCCAAGTGCTCCTCGTGTGCACGGAGAAGCTGGGGTAAATTTTGGGATGGAATCTACTCTGTTGTCTTCTGCTGTAACCGAAAGGTGTGCTTCCTGTTTATATGTGCAACTCACCGCTCGTTCGCTCCGCGTTGACGTCTGTGTCGTTAGTCAGCTGTTGGAGCTCTCGACGGCTGATTTTGGCTCTGGGTACCAAAAAAAAAAAGGAAGGATGTGGCAGGTGGGGTGGTATTTTCTGAGCCCTCCCTCGCTCCCTGCAGGCAGCAGCCTTCTGACGGGCCCGGAGGGGCTGATGGCCAAGGAGCGTGAGAACCTGAAGCGCCTGAAGTGCCTGCGGCGGTACCGGCAGCGCTATGGCGTGGAGGCCCTGCTCCACCGGCAGCTGAAGGAGCGCAGGATGCTGGCCACCGACGGCGCTGCCCAGCAGGTGGGTCTGGTTGGAGTCACAGCCTTGCTCGGAAACTGGGGCTCTCCTCTCCTCCCTTCCAGGCCAGGTCAGCTCTAGCCAGGTTGTCCCTTGTAACACCATTTCTGCAGGAGCGCGGTGAGGTGGCAGCACCCTCGGTATCCACACGTTGGCTGAAACATTGGGGGTTCTTAGAGCCATTTTAAATGGGCGCCAAAACATCGAAGGTTAAAGTGTGAGGTTGGAGAATTTTCCCTTTTGAAAGGGAGGGCTCAGTACAAGGTAGCCTGATTTTCATCACTGCAAAATGTTTTAAAAAAAAAAACAAAACAAAACAACTCTGCCTTATAGTGGTGAAACCCAGACTCTTCCCGGACCTGTGGGGACCCAAAGACAGCCCCTTGCGTCACACGCAAAACTAAATTTGAAGCTGTGTGCAGCCGTTTTTCTTTAACCTTTTTAAAATTCAAAGCATTCCCTTAACTGACTTCTGCAAGTTGAAAGATAAGTCTGAGGAACCTCATTCTTTGAGACAAACTTCTGAGGCGAAGGTCTTCCTATTGCAATTGAGTTGTGCCTTATTATCTCAACTCTCTTTAATAAAAGCTTGAATGGGAAGGACATAATGAGGAGCGAAGCCCTGCTGGAGTGGAACTGAGTTTGGTCTTGGCGCGTTTTGAAAGCAGGACGCGAGTGTTGTGTAGCTGAGGGGCTTTCTCTGGAACGGAGCCGGACGACTCCAGCACAGCTCTGAGCTCTTCTCTCGGACTTGCAGGCGCACACCACCCGCTCCAGCCAGAGGTGCTTGGCCTTCGTCGACGATGTCCGATGCTCCAACCAGTCCCTCCCGATGACCAGGCACTGCCTTGCACGTATCCTTTGATCTGCCTGGGCTGCCTTGGCCTGCGCTTCTGACTGTTTGCTGGCAGTTTGAAGTGTGTCTGAGCCTCTTTTGTTTTGTCTCTTTGGCCCTAAATCAAGGCCATCGGTTTGCTGTAGCCGTTGGTTTCAAACAGGAGCCCAGAGGAAACATCTCCCGGTCTGTTGGCGCTCCTGCCCCCGTGGAACGGCCAGTTCGTGTGGGAGTGACACCGGCCTGGCCTTGCCCTCGCCTCTGCCTGGGCAGGTCCTGCCGCAGCCTTTCTGCGGTACATTGGCTGATCCAGAGCATCTGAACCGGGTGGCCAGTTCCCTTGGAAGCAAGAAGGGAACCTCACAAAGCCTGAGGGAGACAGGAGCTAGTTTCTGGCTGTATTGAAGGAGGGTTAGAAGGAAATCTGCTCTCTGCTTGGCTGTGGGTGTTGAGTGCCAGCAGCCAACCTGAGCAGGGCCTGCGGGCTCTTGGTATGAGTCCTGCTGCGAGCGACGTGCGTGGGAAGGGGTGTCTGACTGCTGAAGCGTGTGCTCAGTGATTTTTGGAAGGATCTAAACAGGGGAATAGTTCCTGGCCTGTTTGGGGCTGCCATCGGCCGTCTCAGTCTCCTTTGCTCCCTTGAAAGGTTCACATGTGTACATAAACAGCTCATTTCCCAAAACAGCCTTGGCTTTTTGAGAGCCAGCACTGAAATTGCCACTGGGATCCACCCACCTCGGGGATCACTGCCCCAACATGGGATCCACAAACTCAGCGTTGCCCCGGCTGCATCTGCACAGCTCTGGCGTACGTGGGATTGGGCGGATGTGTCTGGGAGCAGGTTTGGGTCATGTCAGAGCTGCGTTAGGAGCTGTAGCTGGTGTGAGTCAGGAGAAGCTGCGGCGCTGGGTCCCAGAGCAGTGCTGGCAGCCAGGGGGAGGATGAGCTCTTTGTTTTGTTTGAGCTCTTCGTTTTGTTACTGAAGTTGGCAGGCTCGGCTCCGGCTATGCGCAGGGAGCAGCCCAGGGAGCAGGAAGCTGCCTTTGTTTCTCTCTGGTGACCATCTACTTCAAAATAAAGACAGGATAAATGCCTGTAAAACTTTTAAAGCAAGTTGCTGTTTGCAGCTGGCTCGCTTTGAGCAGGGCAGGCCGAGAAGGGAGTGGAAAAAGCGATACGTCTGAGCTGTCAGCTGACTTTCACTGACACAAACAAGATTTTACTTTGGTTAGCCCTGCTGAGCCGATAACATCTGCAGCCTGCTCGGCTTTGTGCATTGTCAGGAGGCTCTTGGGCTTTGTTTGCTTTTCAGGAGCTGGATTGTTTGTGACAATGCATTAAAGGCACCGAACCCAGCTGGGCTGTTGGGCTCCAGGTGGAGCCTGTGATTCCTGTCACTTTGGCAATCCAGGCTTTTTGGCTACCAGTAAAGTCAGTGCTTGATCTGGGAGTCATTCAGAGAGATTAAAATCTGCCTTCCCCACCCTGCTGTTCATACAGACGCTTTCCTCACCACAGCTGCCCTCGAGTGTCAGAGATCTGGCTCCTCTGGGCCAGCCCCGTACCGTTGCTTCTTGCACAGATCACGGGCTCCCCGCAGGCTGCCGGGAGCCCTGTCGGCGCGTTCGCAGCTGCCTCAGCTCGGGGAGGAGAGGAGGATAAATCTGAAACCTAGACGGCATAAGAAACTGGGTTAAACTTGGTGCCTTTTGCCAGTTTGTGTGGGTTTGGAAGCTCGGGGTTTTCTTTTCCTCTCCCACACTGCGCTGCGCAAAGAGGAAACTGTGGCGAGAACAGTTGTTTGGGTGGGTTTGGTATTGAGGTATCTGACCTGAAAAACACCATCCACACCTGAAATCTGCTTTGGCCCCGGCTCTGCGCTGTGTCACCCAAGTGAGCAGAGCAAGGCACAGTCTCCATGGAGGTGACAACCTCGGCTGCTCCTTGCAGCAGTCCGTGGAAACTTCCCAACTGTCGGTAAAATGAAGCGCTGTTTATGTGAACCCTCGTGCGGCCTCAGCAGTGGGTCCGTCTGTGGCTTTGCAGGGCTCCTGGAAGAGGCTGGGATTCGGGCTGTAGCTATGCTCTGCTGGTGGATTGCTCTGCGAGCGCGATGCAATTGGAGCAGAGTTTCTGTTTGTGATTAAAGGCAGGAAATCCCATTTACACCTCTGGCAGGAATAGGTTTTCCATTGGGAAGGAAAATGCACTGGGAAGATAGAAATACCGGAACTAAACTCCTGGCTGTGGAAAAAGCATTGTGTGTGCTCGTATCTCCGCTGCCTGTAGATGTTGAGGCTGGTGCAGATGCCTTTTAAATGGGTGTCGGCAAATAAAAGTAAGCCTGGGCCTTTGTAAACTCTTCCATCTGAGAATCTGCAAGTGCTTTACAGGGATCCAGCCACACCTCCCAGCCCCCACTGGGAGGCTGTCCCTCTTGTCCCCGTTTTTCCATCATGCAATTAATGTCACCCACATTGCGGGGCAGTCGGGCTGCGATTCTGGAGTCTGGACTCCTGGTCTTGGAGAGATGTGGGAGGTTTTTACACCGTTTGCTGGAGGGCGGTGGGTGAGTGGGGAGCATTTATGCCTCTGGCAGCGTGTCTGTAGGTTGTCTGCTGTGCAGGTTTCCCTTGACCACCTCTTCCCAGACATCTGTCAGGACACGAATCAGACTCTATTTAAACCGTGTCAAGGCTCTGAGGAAGTGCCCTGCAACAAGCCGGTGCCCGTGAGCCTCTCGGAGGAGCCGTGCTGCCCCCTCCACCTCCGGCTGCCCCCGCAGATGTACGTGCCCGAGCACGTCCTGGCTGTCCCCGAGGAGCTGGAAGCTGCCCCCACCGACCTGTACTTGAGCGCTGCCGAGCTCCAGCCCACGGAGAGCTTGCCCCTGGAGTTTAGCGACGTAAGTTGTGCAGTGCGGGGTGTGCGAGCAACGTGGCCAGCAGAAAAGCATCCCCTGAATATTGCTGCTTTTGTGACGTGCCATCAAGTCCCCCTGAGATGCTGGTGGAGCGGGCTGCAGCGCAGCACACCGGGTGGGTGCTCTCTGGCTGGAGCACGTGTGGACGTCCCCTAAAGCACTGCCTCCCCAGCACAGATAACGTACAACCATTTTTATTCTTTGGGAGTAAGAATCTCTTGAAACATGTGCAGGAATGCCAAAGGTTTGGGAGATGTTTGTTTCTCCAGGGTTGGTCACTGCTTCTTTAGAAGGGCTGTGCCCTCATTTAAATCCGTATTTAGGGGCTTTTAAAAAAAAAAGGGGATTTTTTTTCCGCCCCCCCCCCCTCTTCTCTCCCATGAGGAAATCCATGAGGATTTTAATCCCCAGATTATTCTGATGTCCTGCATGTACATTAAGCCTACATGGTTAAAATCCTCTGAAATTTGTTTAAACAGAAAAAAATACCATGGTCATTTGGAGCCGCTCCTCTGAGGGAGGTGTCACTTCCTTTAGTACGCGGGTGCCCCCGAGGTTCTCGAGCGCTTCCATCAGGAGGCGAATCTTGTAACCACTTCGGAGTTTGCCGATGGAGGAGGGATCACCAGCAGCCGTGGGGTCCCAGGGAGAGCGAGTGCTGCTGCAGGGGGTCAGGGAAAACGCTCCCCCTGCCTTTGCTGGGCATGGAACCAGCCCCCTCCCTGTGGGGCAGAGCCGGCGCCACGCTCCATGAAAACAGCCTTTGTGGAGGGGGGGGGGTCAGGTCAGGAATGAAAAGCGCAACTGTTTCTCCCCCAGCCCGTCCTTCAGGAGGGTACCCCACCTTCTGCGGGGTTTGGGGTGCCTCAGGCAGGATCCGGGGTGCCTTGCTTCTGCCCCGTACCCCTCACCGCGTGTGGGTGCGCGCTGCGGGCACCCCGCGAGAGCCCTCCCTCCTCGGCTCGGGGGGGTTGGGGCTGTGGCAGCCTGCGGCTGCACGGGGCATCTGTGTTGTATCTCGCGTCGCGCTGGGCTGGTGGAGTGCCGCTCCTGAGTCGCAGGCATCTCGCCTTGATGTCAAACACCCTCCAAAGCCAAAACAAATCCCGTCCTCTAACAATAGCCTCGCAGGAATCCCAGCCCCTTGCGTCGCCGGGGCTATCCGCGCCCGCAGCAGACAGCGGCGAGCAGGGTGGACGGAGGAGTAAGCCAAGACCGTCCGCTCGGAGAAGGTTGTGTTGGGGCAAAGAGGGTTGTGTGAAATCCTGGGAGAGGGGCGGCTGCTCCAGGCGTCCGAGGAGCGCAGGATGGGTCCCTTCGCAGCCCCGGCTGCTGCAGGGATGCTGCTGGCGCAGCGCGTCACGCTGCGCTCCCCACCTGGTGCCCCCCACCTCGTCTGCAGTGGGAGCACGGTGCTGCCAGCCCGGAGCAGCCGCTCCAGGAGGAGGCGGAGGCCTCTGTAGTTGTGTTCCCAGATGCTGAGGGTCCCGGTGCCATGGTGCCTGCTGCTCTGCTTTCCCCCTCCCCGTGCCCACGCAGCAGTCTGCTGCCCGTTCCTGCCCGCCGCGCAGGGCTCCTGCTTCTGTCTCCTGCGGGGATCCTTGGGACCCCTCCTGCTGATGAGCCACTCTGGTGTTTTCTCTCCTAGGACTTGGACGTGGTGGGCGATGGCATGCAGTGTCCCCCGTCGCCTCTGCTCTTCGATCCTTCTGTGGCCCTCGATCAGTCCCTCAGAGAGGTGGCCGAGGCCCCTATAGACATTCTGGCCCTGGAGGAGCCCTCCCAGCCCGGCCTCCCTCCGCAGCCGGCGCTGACGGACAGAGGAACCTCCTCTGCCCACGTCTTCTCCCCGGCTGCTGGCCCTGCCGCCGAGCTGCCTGCGCAGGTACGGCCGGGGAGCACCCTGGGCTTCCAGCAGTAGCCCAGCGCCGGCTCCCAGTGGTCCCCGGGGCTCTGCCGTGTCCTCCTGGGGCCAGGAGTCCCCGTTTGCCTTCCCACGGTGCAGCCAGGCCCTCGGGGGTGCCTCTCCCACACAGCCCAGTGCTCCCCGCGGGCGCTGGGGGACAGCGGGAGCTTTGAGGGGGTGGCAGCCGGAGCCTGTCCCTGGGGGAGCGCTGGAGGATGGGCCATCGCCTCTTCTCCCGGGGGGGCTCGGTGCCACCCTCTCCTGTGCAGGGGAGGGGCGCTGCGGGGGCTGGCTGGGCTGTGCTGGGGGTGTCTGTCAGGGTGGGGGCAGCCCGTTTTCTCAGGTCTGTGGACTTCAAGGGGAGCCGTCGCTGTCTGGGCACAGGGCTTTCTCCTTTCGGGTCTCATTGCTTCACTTCCAGCTTGCTCCTTGTGTCCCGCCCGGAGCCCGTGGCTCAGGGTGTCCCTGCAGGGTGGTGTCTTTGGAGTGTCCTCTGACGCCCCGTCCTGCCTCCACTGTCACCCCTCCCTGCGGCCGGGGCCTCTGGCCGTGCCTCTGCCCTGCGGGGAGCCGAATGTCGGGGTGGGGGGATCCCGGGCCCTGAATGAAGGCCACCGGTTTGCCGTAGCCGCTGGTTTCAAGCAGGAGCCCAGAGGGAACTTCTCCCGGTGTGTTGGCGCTCCCATCCCCATGGAACCGCCAGCTCCAGCGGGAGTGACACCTGCCCGGCGGGTCCCGCTGCAGCCAGCCCACCCTGCCTCTTCTGTCCCCGACAGAGCCACCCGCCCACGGCAGCGTGTCCCCCGGCGCCCAGGGACGGGAGGCGCCTGGAGGAAGCCCCCTCTTCCACCCAGGCCCGTGGAGCGGCCACCAACGGGAGCCTGGAGCCGGCGTCCGGCAGCTGAGAGCGGCAGCCCCTGGCTTCTCCCTGCTCCCCATGAATCTTGGCTGGCACCGAGTCCCCGGGATGCGCCTGGAGCCCCGCGGGGGCTGGTGCCCGAGCCCCCCACCCGGCCGAGCCCCAATTCCG
>VXBO01006149.1:313432-342140 GCA_013400135.1 Rhinoptilus africanus | reverse complement strand
GGGGCTCACTGCCCCCTCCTGCCCAGCTCCCAGGGAACCCAGCACCCTTTCCCCACAGCTGCTCCCCAGAGAGCCTGTCCCCATTTTAAGAGGTAACTCCTTCCCAGATGTAGGACTTTGCATGTGTTTTCTTCAAGAAGCTTTAACATGTCAGAAGGCCCTTGCTTTATCTTCTGCACTGGAGTATCCTTCTCTGTCCTGCCTTCCCACTACCCAAAATATCCCTGAGCATAACAAAGGTGTCTTCTGACTTTTTATCATAATATTTCTATTCCGCGCAGTTTATCATTGCACAGTGGTATCTTAGACAGGAATACTGTGAACAATTATAAAAGATATAGGGAAGCTCTCTGTTAACACTAAAGAATTAGAAAATCCCTACTGATTCCTAGTTTATCAACCAAGTACTGGTCTGAAACTCACTTCACCATCATGTTTTCTCAGTCACCTAACATAGAAGTTTGGACTTTTCTCCACATTCATGACAATTATGTCATTAATGTCTCCCCCCGCTGCCATGAATCCCTGCAGATATAAGTATGCACTGCTCTCTCATCCCTTATCAACTTTCTGAAACTATCAGAAATACTTCAGGAGAGTGGTTTCTACAATGAAACCTCTTCACCAACATACTCAATGTTAGCTTTTTGTTCAGACTTGAGCTCTGCTGTTCTCACCAGATGGCTGGATTTACCAGGTTTCTTTTTTTTTTTTTTTTTTTTTTTTTTTTTAAANTTTTTTTTTTTTTAAGTAACAACACCTTAACAGTTTCCAGCTAGTAATAAATGTTATTTGAAGAGTCATCCATCCCCACTTGTGAGAGACTAGCCCCAGAGAGGTATCAGCTGTAAAAGCATGGTGGGAGTACAAGCTTTAAGTGAAAACCTACAGACTCTTTGCAACAGTGAACAGCATTTGGGTTATTATTTCGGTAAACTGACATTGCCAAAATGATATCTCTGACTCAGAAAAATTCTGCTCTGACTAATCTTGCAGTTAATGATTATGTATGGACTACAAGGATGTATGGATGTTTGGACTGGGGGCATAATTTGCCCCTCAACTGCAGCATAGTTAATAGCTGGAAGCAATCACATGTACAGTGTTTTTAATCAGCATATGACAAATCAAAGTGTAACAATTATTTCCTTACAAGCAATCTCTGTATTCCAATAATCCCATAATTAATTACATCAACATTACTTCAAACATTTAAGAGGAAATGTATGCAAACGAGGCAGCTCACGAAATCCACATTTGCTTGTTATTCTCAGTGTTCCTGGAAGAGGATGAGTTTAAAACTCATGACAAAGTCATAAGGCACAGGATGGACTTATGAAATCTCACTTATTTTGGAAAGAAAAGTCAGAGCATGGTAATCACGGACATGATTTAATATCTGCTTTTTATTTTCCTTCCTGAGTCATTATCTCACTCTTAAGAGAAATCCAATGCACTGCAAGTCTACATAATATAACTTTTTTGTCAAAAGAATAACTTAAACTCTTAATTGAGCTATGACTTCCAAATATCCTATTATAAAGCTCTTTTTTCTCAAGCCTAAAATATAGTATCCTCAACATCATAGTTATTTCATAAGTAGTATTAAAGCTGAATTAATGCTGTTATCACAAAATTAGAAATTGGGCCGGCAGAGGCTCTACTCAGATGACAGATTAAAGTGCAATACTGAAATATTTGAGAAACTATTAATTATATAAGGAAATTATATATTTAGCCTATTTAATAAAGTCTAAAGCAAAGTATAAATCAATGACTGATATCAGCACTTAGGTGGAATCACCATAGACTCTTTGTGCAGCAAGACATGAAAAAACAGTATGTTATTAAAAGTCCAGCAGTAACTAACTTGGTTGGGTTGTATTTTTCTTTTCTGTCAAAGGCCTTAGTTTTGTTTTCCTTTCTTTAAAAGCAGGTATATCCGTAACGTATATCCGTCCCCATATATTCTTTTTTAACATTTAGTGCTCATTTACAGCCTGACTGAAAACTCATTAATAACAACAGAAGGCCTCCATGGCTTTCAGTGGGGTTTGGATCAGATTCATGCTTACCTTGGATGCTTTATGCAGCGCTGCCAAAGCAGCAAGGGATTCCTAACGCAGAATAAATACAGAGAGCCTCTTGCTTTGTCCATCCTGGTAACTCGAATGTGATCATAACTGTTCTCTGGCCCTGAGGCAAATGGTAAAAGACCCATGCCTACGCTATTGCACTTCCTTGCCCTCCACAGAAGAGAGGCTGTATCCACGCTGTCTACTGGCAATAGTCCCTGGCCTGTGCCATTTCCTGAACTGTGTCCAGATCTGTCTGGAAAGGAGCCAGCCTGGCAGGTCCAAAATCATGCCAGGGACTGCTCTGGCACTTGGAATGTGCAGAGAATTGAGCTGCCACATCCAGGGCATTCCTTGGCATTAGCTCGTTTGCTAAAATAGACACAGCCCTTCACCTTGACAGCACTGGTTACCACAATTAGAAATGAGTGGCCACCATTAAGTCCATCTCAGGGAAAAAAGGAAAAATACAGAAGAAAAGCAACTTCAAACCAGATGGGGCTGGTGGGGCACTACTGTTGTACAGTTTCTGCTGAAGCCATGTTTAAAAGTTTCACCCTGGCTGCATGGGGAGAGCAGGCTCTCCCTAGTTTTGCTCTGGTGTAAATGGAAGTCAAACACCCTGCTTCATCTGATTTGACTTGTACCTGGACCATTCTTTCAAGGCACACATTCCTTTTCATTAATTAAACAGAGAGCTAAAGCTGAGTTTCCAGATGAGGAACTTCAGTGCCAGAAGCTAGGTGGGATGTATCTAGGTCCTAAAGTAGAAACAATCTCTGTGTCAACAAAAACATCAGCCCCATAAAACAGAAAACACGAGTATTATAGAAAAAGCTTAAAAACTTTTCTACAAAGGGATGAAACCTACAAAAATGCATAACACATATAACTATGGAAAGAAATATATGAAAAAGGGGGGAAATAGTTCCCCTTCTTATCACTTAATGCCTTTAATAAATCCGAGAATAATGTCAGACATTTTATTTTCATTCATGGAAAACATGACTTACTGTAACCAATAACCAATATACAGTTTTAGTTATCAAGATCCACAGTTATTCACACTTTATTAGCAACTATGAAATGTGGAAGACACATACATTCTGGCAGATAAATTCCTGTAATACAGGCGGAGAAGCTTTTTGTACCTGGGCTACCATGGAAGCTAAAAGCTAAAAAGCTTGATTTCCTTGAAACCTGTGGCTGGCATCCAGCAAAACAGAAATTTCAAATCAAGCAGCTTGTCATCATACATGTGAATAAGAGAGAACTGATGGACCCTGTTAACCAGCATATGAAAGACAAGACGTTGCAGACAGAAGGGATTCCTGATCTGTGCTCCCAGTCTTTCTTGGGAGAGTCAGGAATACACGGAATGCTAGCAGCCAACCCTGAATGTTTGTTACATTTACTGTGGTAAGTGGACATTGTGAAGTGGGGGAAAAAAAGGAAAAGGATGGTGAATGCAGAAATCATGCAGGTATTTTTTGATGAACGATAGGGAGAGGAAAGTTAAATAAGAAAGGTTGTTTTATTTTGGCTCAAGTGTTTACCACTGTGTTTTGTTGCACCTTTACAATTGCGCTTGGCTTTTCCTGTTTTGCTCTGACTTACTGTTGATACATTCCTTGTCCATGGCATTTGCTAGCTGCCCTCAGCACATGTTGTCTTGGGTGCCCTTTCACCGGATAAATGCATATTGCTTCAGAGTAGTTCGGTTTACCCACATGAAGTCACACTGTGACCTGCTGTAGCATGACTGTTTACTTTGTCTGCTGAGAGCTGGAGGCAAACAGATGCATCTTATTTGCTGAAAGAAATGGAGCAGGATGAAAACTGTCAAGACAGGATTCCCCCAGCCCATTAGCGTGTACTGCCTGTCTCACCCTCATAACTGTGCTGCCGGCTGCTGCTGCTGTCAGAGGCAATAATTATTCATTGATTTATTTCACCTCACAAAGCCTGCCCTTACAGCAGCAATTGTCTAGGATTTCCCCCTGCAATGATGCTCCTAGGATAGGCAGCAACCGATTTGTACTGTCATTTCTAGAACCCTTTCTCTCTGAGCTGTGTAAGTGGAGTGGGTCCAGATGGTGCTACAAGCCACTCCAGAAGCCACATTATTCAGTCAAGCTGGAAAATACAGAAACGGGGAGACCTTACAGCAGCCTTCCAGTACCTAAAGGGGGCTACAGGAGAGATGGGGAGGGGCTGTGTGCAAGGGCATGTAGCGATAGGACAAGGGGCAATGGTTTTAAACTAGAACAGGGCAGGTTTAGATCAGACATTTGGAAGAAGTTCTTTACAGTGAGGGTGGTGAGACACTGGCCCAGGTTGCCCAGAGAGGGGGTGGAGGCCCCATCCCTGGAGACATTCAAGGCCAGGCTGGATGAGGCTCTGAGCAACCTGACCCAGTTGAAGATGTCCCTGCTCACTGCAGGGGGGGTGGACTAGATGGCCTTTAAAGGTCCCTTCCAACCCAGCACATTCTGTGATTCTATGAAACACACCACGTCTCCTTTGCTCTGAGAAGCTGCATTTGAGGAAGCTCCGTATGAACACTGGAAAGCAAAGAGGGAGGTGCAGGCCATGAAGAACATCAAGGGACAAAACTCACTCTGCTGGAAGATCTCCTCTGAAGAATATCGTGTTAGCGTGACACCAATCAGCCAGAGTTCAGAAGATAAGGCTGATCGTGCGAAGGAAGTTGCTGAAGCGACTGCAGGAACTGCTAGGTCTGGTTCAGCCCTTAAGAACTATCAGCTCAATCACTTTTTTTGTAAATCACTTCACAGCTCTGGAAAGTATACACCTAGAACAGAAAGGTTTCTTCTGCTTTCTTCTCTGATGGACTTGTGCTGCTGGAAAGAGTGCTCTTCTTTTTTATTTATTTTAGTGACAATCATTACAAGCTGCAAACCTTTCCTTCCTTCCTAGAAGTAAAATTAGGGACATCTTTGGATCAGGTAAACTTTCAGAGTTGATGGGGGAGATAGGTAACACAAGTGCCTTGTTTCGCTGTCTGGAGGACTCTGGTTTGTTTGAATTATGCTTGTTCCCAAAAAGAGACAAAGAATACCGTTGCTGAAGTGGAGAAAATGGCTTTCTTAAATACTGGTAATGGATGAAGAATATCTGGAGGCCACCACTTCTCCTGCTTGGCAGAAGAACACCTTTTTAATGTAGCAAGCGTGCTAGAGTCCAGCCTGTGCACGTGTTTCAGAGACCGGGGATCTCATTCACGCCATCTGCTCTAGGAACTGATCTCTACAGACCTTTCTGAGGTCCATTACCAACCACGGAGGGCAAGAAGGAGGGCAGAACTGCTGGGGACAATTTACTCTCTCAGGAGAAACATTTCTTCCCTCCATGTTCCCCACCCTTTCAAGTCTAATATGGAAAAAAGTATCTGATTTTACTCTGTAATAGTTTTGTTTACTGTTAGGTGTGTTGATTGGCTGACCAAAGAGTCTACTTCTTGTGTTTATGTGGTTAAAAAACTGCTGGTGTGCTGGAAAAGCAGGCGGCAATTTGGTGAGAAACACAGCTTCCCTTTTTAAACTGTTTTCTTCTAACTAATGTGGATGCAGCAGTTCTTTTTGAAGGCAGACGTTCAAGTTTGTTTACATTTGTGTGTGGTATCTCAGTAACAGAACAGCCATTACTGCTGGGCTTTAGCTGCTGTTGGAAGGAATTATGTGATCAGACACTGTCTCAACCTCCTCCCCCTCAAACACAGTTGCAAATATTGTTAAAATAAACAAACAAAAAACCCCAAACAAATAAACAGACAGGGATTTGCTACTGCCAACAGCATCACACCAGTTCTATTTACTTTTCCCACAGAATACTTCTACAGAGATTTTTCAGGATCTCTCTTATACCAGCTCTGGCATCGATTGCAATGCAAAAGTCTTAGAGTAAGTGACTGTGTTTGGCAGATAAATTGTTTGAGAGGATCCTGATGGACAATCCAAGGAATATTTTGGATCACCTGTACTGTAATCCTGCCTACCAAACAGGGACAGCTATTCTGGAAAACCTCTAGGACAACTTTCTCAATTTGTTTTTGAAGTGAGCTTATAAAATAAAAACTGAATTTAGGTATTTCTTTAGCTTGTTTTTAAGTTCATTTTGAAGGGATATAGTGATGGTCAGTGACACCTCTTTGAACCTCAAAGCAAGGACATATGGATATCACAGATGCACTGTGATAAGCATCCATGCTGTGCGCAAATATAGCCAACCTGTGGCTAAAAACAGTGACTACATACTACTAGTATGTCAGCATGATACTGCAACTAATCCTTAAGGAAAGAGCTAAAAGCAATGAAATGTGGAACTTCAGGTTTAACTTTTTTCATTTGTTTTTTCTTTTAAAAATTGCACCACAGAAAGAAAAAAAATTGATCTTCATGTTTTTCATTTTAAAATAGAATGAAAACTCAAGCCAAAAGAGAGCTAAACTTAAAGGCTTCTTTATTTTCCCACTCACAAGTGGGCCCAGGGAGAAGACACATGCCCCAAATTGCTAGTCTTACTTTCAGTGATCCATTTCCTAACGTGCTCCTACTCTCTCAACAGCAGAGTGCAGTGGTGTGGAGAGAACATGAGGGTCAGAGCACCTTCATGTTTAGGATCAAGTCTTTTTCCCAGTCTCTCTCCAACTGTCTTCTCTTGCTTCTCCATCCAGCCCCACAAAATGCCGATGCTGGAACTGGAACACAATCCACACAAGGGTCTATAGAGTTTCATGGTGAGCTGCACGAGTCCTGTCAAGAACTTTGAGTCACCATTGAGGGGCTGGAGTTTGCGCAGTCACAACTGCATTGCTCTTGGATACCTGAGCCAGTGAGTTTAGAAGTAGCTTGTTTTGTTTATAACACATCTTTGGTTGCTGTGCAGACATAGCCCTACATATCAACCTGACCAGTGTTGAAACGGCCACTCTTGAACTTACCTAGGTCCAAAAATAAAATGTCAACACATCTCCAGTTAACATTTCCAGTAAGAAAAATTTTACTATGTGTGAGGCAAGTCGTTTCAATACTTTCAAAATATTTTTGGAAGACTGGACTTGAAAGAATATTTATTTCTGCCCAGAATTGCAGAATGCTTGATTTCCATTCCAGGGCAAAACAAAAATAAATGTCACAATCTTGACATTTTCTGTGAAATGGAATTATTGTTCTCTACTGAGGCTCTATGCAAAAGATGATTTAATGCTGAGATGGATGTAAATAAGTTAAAAGCATCTGAACAGATTTCTCTCTCAATTTGAGACTTTCACTAAAATGTATGTTCAAATTTCAATCCCCACCACATCCCAAATTCCTGTAGTGCTGTAAAATCAAGTGATATGACATTTATTGCCAAATAGCCATATTTTTGGCTGGTATCACGAATGAAAGTGTGCTACAATCCAATTTCCTTGTTCTCTCAGATATGGCTAATTTCTCACATTAATGTATCTTTGGTTAACAATTAGTGATGCAGTAGTTGCTAAATGAAGTCCTGTGCCTCTTGGATTACATATAAGAAATATTGAAGACTGTTTACTATTTAAAGAAGCCCACAACACTGTTAGTAATGAGACAACTTCCTGAAACATTGCTGAATTTGGAACAATGATGTTGCATCAGATGGTGAAGACAAGACATTGTTACGAAAATAATAATTTTGTAAATGTCTATCTGAATGATCAAAGTCACTATTACAGGTGGGATATTTTTAAAATCTATGGGCTTGAAATGCAGAAAGCTGAACCAGTATGGTGTGCTTACTGTGCTCCAGTATCAGACAGGATGAAGGGGACACAAAATAAATCCAACCCAATGGAAATAAAGCAGAAAAGAATTGGCCATTTAAAAGGAATGCCTGCAGTTCTCAGAAATGGACCATGTAAACAAAACAGAAAAGTTGGTGCAATTACTTCTCCTTAGTTTCCTTCCTGTTAAGCAGTAACTAGATATGAACAGGAGAGAGCCTGTACTGGGTCAGAACAAGGGTCTGTCTACTCCAGGATCCTTTTCTGACAGCTGTAGATAGAATCACAGAATGTGTTGGGTTGGAAGGGACCTTTAAAGGCCATCTAGTCCAACTGGATCAGGTTGCTCAGAGCCTCATCCAGCCTGGCCTTGAATGTCTCCAGGGATGGGGCCTCCACCACCTCTCTGGGCAACCTGGGCCAGTGTCTCACCACCCTCACTGTAAAGAACTTCTTCCTAATGTCTGATCTAAACTTACCCTGCTCTAATTTAAAGCCATTACCCCTTGTCCTATCGCTACATGCCCTTGCAAACAGTCTCTCCCCATCTCTCCTGTGGGCCCCCTTCAGGTACTAGAAGGCCACTATAAGGTCTACTTACAGTATAAGACCATGTAAAAAAAGCCGTGGTATTTCCTGTGTGATCCTGGGGCTGCACAGTCTCCTCCAACATCTGTTTGACTGGATATAGGCTTTGGAAATGTGTGGAGGAATGCTAAGTATTGGATTTATTTTTAATAAAAGTATTTAAAATGCAAAATAAATATAGTAAATGTTTATGACAATATCCATTCTCTTTTCACCTGAAATACAAATGAGACTTGATTTGTTCTTCTAATAATCTTCGGGTTAAAATTGTTTATGGTAATCACGCACAAAGCCTCTTTTCCATATCAGAACAGAAAACCAAAGCAAATTACACGTTACATTATTTTAGGCTGTAAGAGCAAACAGTGAAATCAACCAGAAAGAAAAAGCGTACAGTGAAAAAAAATTGTCATAACAAAACCACAAAAAACTCTTCAGCAGTAAAATATACTAGTTTTCAGAGATTCTGAAATGGAAAATTATTCTTGGTATATTGTGTTTATCCTGAAACAACAGAACTTTTTTGTGAAAAATTATTCAGATAATGACAGACTTATAGATGAAGACTATAGAGACGCAAACTTATAGAGAAGACTGCAGGTGGTATCTTTCACGCTGTAAAAAAGTTCATAGAAATTCTGCAAACAGAAAGAGAGGATACTTTCTCTAGACTCTTCTACCCCCTTTTTCTGCTGCAGTAATGCAAACCACAATTATTTCCTCAGGAAAATCACACAGCATGGGCTAGATGGCAACCATACTGCCAGCAGTTCTGCCTCCTCCTTTGTAATTTTCTGCATAGGGCACCTACAGCTAGCCAAGTATGGGCCTTTTTTTTATGACTTGCATTAAACTCTTCCTAGCAGTGCTTTGGCTTTCTCCCACTTTTCTGTACCTACTGCAAGAGATTCAGCTTGAGAGCTGCAAACAGTCCATAGTGAATCAGAGTGTGATGACTCTCCTGTGTTTAGATATCTAATCTGAAAATTAGTCACAGAAAGTCACCCTCACTCCCTGGTAATTAAGGTAATTATATAAAAAGATATTAATCTCTTTCTGAGAAGTGTTGTGAAACTTAATTCATCAAAATTATAATGCTTTGAGAATTTTACTTGAAAGATGGTATGGGAGTCTAATGCCGCGTGTAATCAATCCTCCAGCATTCACAGGTAACAGAAGATAAAAGGTGACAACATGGCTTTCTGTATTACTCATGTTTTGTAAGTTGTTAGCTTTTGCCACAAAGAAAGTAAAACTATTAAATTGTATCCATATAATGTAGGAATAATGAGATGCAGATATGAATATTATCTTTATTAAGTTGCTTAAGAGGAAAAGCTGAGTGGCTTAGAGGATAAGGGACTGGGATTTTATCTCAGAAACCCCAGTGAGGATTTAATTTGCAATCCACTGTTGAGATGTTAGCTGCACAATAGCTTACTCTAATCTGCTGATAGAGGGAAATTATTTACTAGCTATCAAAGAGATGCCTGCCTTTGACAGGACAGTACTCCTCATATACACACACATTTAATCTTGCTATTTTCCAAGTTTGAGCCAATTTCAATAAAGAATATTTGGCAAGCTTTAGTTCCAACTAGGAACATCTAAATATTTGTATTATTTGTCAGCTGTAACTATCTTCCTGTGACTTTCAGCACTTAAACTGGAGAATGTGGAATAATTCACCAATATGTGAAGTTACCTGCCTTGGAAGTACCTCACTGAGGAAGCAGGTAAAGAAGGGATTCATATAGTTAATGGATGCCAAACATATTGCGTAAACATTGGAACAGTATTGATATTCTGTTAACTAATGTTTGCATGCCTTTTCTGTTGTTATTCTAGAAGTTACTAAACTATTTTGGAAAGGAATAGGTCACTGAAGCATGTATAGACTTGCATATACAGATCTACTTGCACTGAAACAGTAACAATAATTCACAAAACTTGAAAGCCTATACATTGGTGACCTTCATAAAAGAAAGGTCTTCCTAATTTTATTTCTTAGGCACCTAAATCCAGGGTTGCAAACTTGTGCAATGTCTTTTGCTCAGACAGAGAAATCAAGCATCCATGCCAATGTTTTCTTAACAAGCAGGAAGGAGAGAAGGCATTAAGTCTTTATTTGAATAGGCTGATGGTAAGGAAATTCATCCAGGTTAAAAGAAAATCATATTTCCTTTGCTCCTTTCACTTTAGAATCCACATGAATCCTCACTCTGCCAATCTGAGCATGGATGATGGGCTGAGAATCATTCCATCTTTTGTTCTGAAGCTGAAACGATTCCCCTTTGTATGGCATAATTTAATATGAACCGTACCAATCAAGAGAAATAACACTACAACCGACCAGTCTGAGTATCATTCATCCATGTTGAGAAAAAGAAAAGTCTGTCCTTGCTTCAAAAATATTTAATATGAAATGCTTAAACATGTAATTGTCTCTTCCTTATATAAGGAATGTCTTATATGTTGAATAGTTAAAAATATTTGTACATTCTTCTAGAAAGTGTGTTTTTGTGATTAAGGCATTAAATTGGTTTTCATGAAGTCTAGTTTGAAATCTAAGGTCCTGTCTAGAAATACCTGAGTAAGGCCTCTTTACACAACCATTCAGTTTCTATTTGTCTTGAAAACTAGTTTCTACTTCTAGGAATCAGGGAGAAGAGACGAGAAGTGTGCATGTGTATTATTGCTTATCTGCACTCAAGGCTCATTCTATATGGAGTAAAAGGAAATCCCTGTCTAACAATACAGCTGTAGCTTCAATGACAACTCTTTTCAACCTTGGAGAAATCAATCACTTTATCTTGGTTCTCCTGTTATAGTTTTGCTTATTTAAACTATAAGCTCTGCAGAGCAGAAAACTTCTCCAATTACATGTAAAGTATTTTGCAAGAAATTGCATACTCTATGATTCTGATCATTGCTTGGACCAGTAGATGCTACTGTTGTATAAAAAAAAAAACATGGACAGGTTAGGCCACCAGGTAAAGAAAATTGTTGCCATTTGATTATTTTGTTGTTGGTGTTGCTTGTTTGAAAGGAGAGTGCTCTCAGTTTGGTTCACAATAACTCCGCAGTCCATGAAAAAAACACAAATCCATTTTCTTGTAATTCTGGATGAACACTTCCCATGGAGAGGTCAGGAGCCAAAATGACATTAGTGTTCTCAGGCCTTGAAATTACTCCTCCAGGCAAGAGGGAGGCATGTTGGGGGATCTGTCTGCATTGCATTTTTATTGGCAAGGAGGCTTTTATCTCAAAGGCTGATGATCCCACACAGAAACTTATTGATTCCCATACCTAACTCTCCTTGACTTTAAAATGGGGCACAATTTTACTTCCTGTTTTTAGTTAAGGTTGTTGGTAGGTTATAACTTATGGAAATAAAGGAAATTGCACATTACAGAGTGCTGCTCTAGAATTTAATGTAAAATTAAATTCCTTTTTTTTTTTTACCACATAATCTCCTATAAATAAAATAATACAAATGACAAAAAGAAGAAATGGAGGAGCCTTCCAGAACTTAATATGCATTAGGCAATAGGTGATAAAAAATCAGGAGGTAAGACATGGACGACTTTTAGTTTTACATGACAGAGTCCACTCTGCTGATTGCCATCTTATTTCTTTGCATCAGAGGTTAAACAACAGATCTTTTTTCCCAGATATTACCCTAAAGATGAGCTGCACACATGAAGTATATGAAAAAAGACAAATTGTAAAAACATACACATACATTCACCTGTATTTCTTTGTTACTTTCAATCCATCTACTCATCATTGAGCTATTCATATGTAACCACACTTAGTAGTATTATACAGTAGCTTCTCAGCTCATAAAATATTGATTAAGGTTTTTTATCATATATCTTTCTTGAACTTTGATCTTTCATACTTAGTGCTGCCTTGATGAAATATTTAGAAGTACAACATTTTCCATGTGAAAGGTAAATTTAGAGTTTTTTTATTGTAGCCTCTGTTAATGCATTAGCTTCAACCCACAGGAGACCAAATCTGAACTCTCTTGGTCACATTTAGTTGAAAGTTGAGTTTGAAAAAAACTTCCATCCCGAAGAAACATGTTTTATTTTTAAGGTAAAGGTCAGTTTTGTGACTTGGTTGGAGTAGGCTTACCACACTTCCTCACCAGGCACATTGAGAGAGTCTCGAGAAGATACAACCAAAGAGCTGACTTTCATAGTTACTTACCCCAGCGGATAAAAATGTATTATCTATGCAATAAAACAATACCCTCAATTTAAAACAAAACGGAACAAAACAAAACAACATTCTACGTACATTTATAGGCATCGAATGCTGTCAAGTGATTTTGCCAAAGCAAGCAAAATTACTGCAACATCTCCTTTACAAATCTCATCAATTCATATACTCAGAATAACAAATAAGGCATTTTCTTGTGGTTGAGAACTGATGAAGTCTCAGTTCTTAGCTCATGGCTGATTGAGTTCAGCATCTAGGAATCTGCAAGGTCCAGCTAAAGCTTTTTGAAGGTCTCAACTGTCCACCACAGTTTCTCTGACAGCTGGTAGGAGCCTTTCCCACAGTATAAGTCTCTTGTCTCCATCCAGCCACTAACCTTCACTAAACCTATAGAAACTCGATTAGTTTTGAGACATTTATCTCCTTGTTGTATTTGGTTGAAGGGGGTTTTGGCTGAAGGCTGCCAAGCTTCATAGAGACAGAGAGATAGGGTGGAACACTGACAGACATACGCATATCCAGAGTAAGCACAAACACCTGCTTCTGTTCTACTATAGCTGCATAAGTCAGGATATGATACTGAAATCAGTGGGGCAGTATATATTTAAGAAATGGGCAATGAATAATATAATCTATCCCGTTCTCTACTGTTTTGTTTTATATTTCAAAAACAGGCCTTCATATTGCTCATTTTGAATACTCTACACACAGATCTTGATTAAAACAACCTGTTTGGACAGACAGAAGGGAAGCAGTAGAAAAAACAGTCTAGAGGTTTTATGACTCTGAACTTTAGATTCACAGAATTTTGTGTTTGGGAGATGCTACTCGGGAGAGAAGTTTCTACAGAAAGTGCACTGACTATTTTCAATAGGATTTTTTTTTTTTTAATCAGAAAAGTAATGTGAAGAATGGAGTCAGTGTTGTAACTGATATACAGAACCAGGATATACTTCAACTTTAATCACTTAGAAGTTACAACTCTACTCGTTTAATCATCTAGGCTTTCCTCATACCCAATGGAGAAAGATATACAAGAGGAATTAAAGCCTCTAAAGGACCGTCTCTTCATAGCTTAAGGATTTGATGCCTATATATTGAGCTCTGAGATGGACAAAGTTAGGTTAGAAGCATCTGACCCTTACAGAGCAGCTAACGGAATCAGTTAACATCAGGATGAATTTTCAGTATTCACAAGATCTATAGATTTGTTCCAGTAACAATGTTAAACCCTTTATTTCCTGGACAAGCCAAATAATTAAGTGATAATGGCAGAGGACTGTGGCCTCAAAAACCTCTAGTAAAATGTCAAGTTTGCTTCCTTTTATACTTGGCTTTTGCACTAGATACAAAAGATGTTCTCCAGATGTCAGAAAGTCAGGATACAAAGTAATCTCTGGGTATGTACATAACTGTTTGTAAATCACAGGAAAGGTAAGGATAAAAGGATAGAAAAGGGGAAATAAATACAGATTGCTGCACAACTCTCTGTCTCAACTTTATTTAGGAGAGTAATAATGTCTGTATCACTAAATTCAGAATTTCATGGAAATGAAATAATGAAACCCTAAAAGGAAGTCTTCAAATTAAAGTGCATGCTATCTACCAGACATATATTTCATTCACACTATTCCTATAGATTGATACTCATTTTCACATGATATAGCATCTGTGTTTATTTTACTGAGACTGCTGGAATGTTAAAAAGAATCCATTTAAATTTGTGTAATACAAACATTTTGGTAAAAGTTGTCACTGCAGAGAAAACCTGAAGACCGATAATTTTTATATGCTATGTATTTTATATATGTGTTTCTTATGATTGCAACAGATCTTTCTTTTAAAAAAAATCCTCAAACAATGCTTTGTTTTGTATTTTTACCCACTCTAGCAGCTTCCAATATAATAAACTTTTGGTGCAGAATTAGTACACTATACAGATGCACAGAGATCTGTCTTACCTTCTGGCTCCCTGATCTTCCGTCCTGCTGCAGATTTCCTTAGCACACTCCGTCCTGAGTTGAACAAGCTAGTTAACTCATCAAGGGGACTGGTCAATGACCTTGAGTTTGTAGGGCTATATGGAAATGAAGATGACGAATTTGAGTTCAATTTCCTGTGATCTGCTCTTGCCACCTTTGGAGAATAAGGCAGTTTGGAGAATGGAGATGAGCATCCAAGCTGAGCAGGATTTGGTCTCTGAGGTACTTTTGAGAGGTCTGAATTTGTACCTGCTTTCCCTGTGTTAATCAGAAAACTAGCACAAGTCTCTGGAGGAAATGCAAAATGTGTGGAAGCCCGGTAGGAAATAGGAGGTGGTACAGGAGGAGGGGGTGGTGGGAGAGGAGGAGGTGGTGTGGAAGGAGGAGTCACTTTGCTGGCAACATTGAACACAACCAAGCCTGGAGATGCTGGTCTTTCATTCTCCCCTTTCTGGCTTTTGGAGTACTGCGGTGACAACGGACTTGAGCCTTCTGACTGCACAGGGTATTTTAGGTTGGTTTCCAAGACAGGAAGCTTTTTGACTTCTAATGGTGTTAGAGGTGATTCATCAGAAGCAGGTGAACATGTGACAGGGGTTGGAGGAAACACAAGAAGTGGTGGCCTGTGGGGGAGCAAGTTAGGGAAAGGGGCTGGAATGTCACATGAGTCTTTGTAGATCAAAGCTGCTTGACTGTTTCCATCCAATGTCCCATCTTCCATGTTAACATTTTTTTTGCTTTCAAACAACACAGGAGGAGATCCAGTCACCACTGGAATTATTCCACTACCATTGCTTCCTTCTTCTGGTAGGAAATACTTCATTTCTTCATATACAGACTCTCCTTGTTCTGGGCTTTCTTCTTCAGCAGAAATGCTTTTCATTGCATTCCCTACCATTTCAATATAGACTGGCTCATTTTCCTCCTCTTCTTGTGACATATAGAGACTCAGCACACCATGTTGCGGCCCATCAGCAGAAGCTGCTCTCTGTACTGTCACAGTGTCATAGCCACCTGGTTTAGCTACTGTGCTTGCCTGTTTTACATCCCCAGGCTTTTGGCCAGGTATTTCTTCATAAGAGCCACTAAGTTTTGTATTGGGACTTCGTTTTGGTTTTCTGGGAGGTATTTTTTTCATGGTACTATAGTCGTCACTGTGTGGCCTTGGACGCGTCAGTACTAGGAAAGTGAGAAAGGTCTGTGTTACTAACAGATCAAAGTCAGTTTTTTCTCACAAAGGTCCAGTACTTTAGGCCTTCAAATGTTGCCCACACAGTTTTGCAATGAGCAGCAGTCACAAACAAAGGGATTCAGTCAAAAGTATAAATATTTCAAGTAACGAAATGCAGAACTTTCAGCTTCTGATCCACAAGCCTTTGCTACCTAGGCATATAATCTGTTTTGGTAATCTCTACTGCCACTAAAAGATGAGAGCTAACACTTGAGGAGGTATCTTTTGAATCCCAGTGTTCACTGCAAGATCTGTAACACGTGGAAATATGTGCTTGATGTTCCTTTTGCACCAAGTGAGAGGGGCATGCTTCTAACTAGGAGTTTCAGCGTGGTGCTACTTTGACACACACATTCTTTCCAGTAACTGAAACATCCCCCTTTTATGTAATATCTATAAAACTCTAATTATAGGCAGACATTATGCCTATCTCTTCTTCTTTTGTATTACAGGTGTGGAAATAATTTATAAATTAAGAACTCCTGTAGCCTAAGGGCAATTCCCCAACTAAGTATACAGTTAACTAAACTAGATGTCTTTTCACAGCCTCCAGACACAGATGGAGTGGAGAGACTAGATACCTAGGTGATTGGTCTTTTAAGATACAAATCTGGTGGTGTAAATCAGAGCCAATTTTGGACAGACCCAGGAAACTGACATAATTCTTGGAAAATGAGTATATAGCAGGGAAACTGGCCCTATTGTTTCATATATATGTGAAGAATTCTAAAGTTGTTTGGTGAGTGTATACAAGCATTGGTGTCAAGATCACACATGCATATATAAATTGTAATTCTTTCAAAAACCTTTGCTAGAGCTTTTTGGTCAAATCAATCATGTCTTGAAGACCTGGCACTGAAAGCCGAAACCACTACAGAGCTCCTTAAGCTACACTAGTTTGAAAGTATATTGGACATAGTTCATCTCTCCTTACACGGAGCTTGAACAAGCAAGGAAGAGGTTAAGAAAAATGGACTTGCATCTAATGAACTGGACAGGAGAATATTATATTACAGTAATTATTTTGCAAGAGGGAGCTGCAAAGGTTTCCATCCACTGTTCGCAGGATCAGAGAACAGTTATACATAGCTTTAAACCCAACCTGAAGGATCTTCCTTGATAAGCCTAGAGGATCCTTTACACAAAGCATGACAAGTCAGACTTATTAAGGAAGAGTAAATGCACTCCCTCCTTCATCTTCTACTCATTCATGTCAGCTGTGAAGGAGAACAGAATAACTGAACTTAAAACCATTCTATATGCACTATAATGCATTGAGACACTTTGGAACTTTCATAGCATGTTCCTTCTAAACAAAAAAATTCACCATAAGCAAGTTTTGGCACAAATATAAACCACTGAATGCATAAGTTATTCATGTGAACATAGAGAAAGAGTAGGAGAAAGCTTAATGTTTAACTTGGTGAAATTCAAGATCTGAGCATTCTGTTTTAGTGATGCAAGGTATTTTAACATACAGTTTAAAAGGGGAAATAAAATGTTCAGTGGGGCAGAATAGCTCAAGTTGACAGAGATCATTTGTCTCTGGAGAGAGAGTTCTGCAAATAGGTTTTGGTTGTTGACAAACTAGGCAATTAAAACACGTGAGTATTATTTGCTGATTTGGAAACCAATGACAAATTGACTGATTTTATTTACTGTCACTGACACATTTCGGGGAAGCGGGACTTTTCAAAGGCGCTTGACTGTGTTTAAAAGGATCAAAGGGAAAAGAATAAATCAATAACCTAGAGTAACATTTGCGACTGTTTCTCCCTTTATGCCTAACCTTCATTAGCGGTTTCCTTAGAAGCTGCCGACAAGCAGGCACTAACAGCCTCGTACGAAGCGCTCAGTCGTGTGTTGGGGTCCCTCTTTGGTTTGGGAGGAGGCTGTTTCCTTGGTGACGGCAGGCTATTGCTGTCGTCCATGCTGAACACAGAGTGCAGGGAGGGGGATCTGATGGATGACCCAGCCACAGAATGTACCAAGCCGTCCACTGCCATGGGGACAGGGACGGAGCTGGAATGAAAGTGCTTAGGCGTTCGACAGCCGGCAAAGCTGTCCTCAGAGACCTTCCCACCCTTGTCTTCAGCTCTGAAAACACAGAAAAGAGGCCCAGATGCATTATTCAAGCGATAACAATGAACCTGTTCATGCAAACATAACAACAGCTTTTTGGTAAACAATCTCACAACTCCCCTACTGTGCCGAGGGGATGTGTGTAGTAATCTTCTGACAAACAAATCCAGAGCAAGCTGCTAGCTTTCTTCCATTTCCTGTTTCATGATAAATCAGGACACTGGCCCTTTTTCACACAAATGCAGCCTTCCTTAAGCAGTTTCATATTGTTGATCAGACATTCACTGAATGCATTGTTCACACTTTGATTGTTACACACAATCAAAAGCTGGGTTTTCAATCTGAATGATAATTTCTGGGAAATCCATTTTAATAGAAAGTTACTGAGGCAGCAAATGCTGAGCTTTTATCATTGTTTTCTAAAAAGACAACTACAAATTCTATTTAGATAATGCAAATCTCTAAAATATTAGATGACCTTTTTTACCAGCTACATTGGCTGCTTGAAAAATTCCACACATGTATCTATATATCTTCCTGTTTAAGCTTAATTATTAGTTATCATTTTAATAATATTAATTATGACATTATGTTTAGTAATTTCAATCACAGTTTTGGAGTTTTAATTATTCAATTTTTTTCCTTTTCTTTTGCTATTTCAATATGTATTGAGAAATTAAGTTTATCATCTGCTTCCAACAAAATGATTTTTTTAACAAAAATTCTTCTAACATTTTATTCCTCCAAAACTCAAAATGTTGAAAATCTTTGAACTTGGAATGACAATTTTTAGATAGAAGATGTCTATGCCATCATTTTACAAACAAATCCCGAAGCATTTTGGTTTTTTAAATCGTATTTCTGCATGGCAAATCACCAGCAGAGCTGAAATTCATGCACAGGATATAGCCAGCTGCCCACATAGTAAATGAAATAGCTAAAGATGAAAGCATGGTGCTCAGTGGATAATTTGTTTTCACTGTAATGTTTAATTACAGTCTTTCCTACAAAGGCATTTCCTTCAATATGTAATCACTGGGATATTTGGAGCTAATTAAGCAGATGCACTGCCATTTTCACTTTAATAAAAATCACTGACAAAAGCAATGAAAGCAAAGGGAGTTGTTCTGGATGAAAATTCAGTTCCTGTGGAAAAATAAACATTTATACGTCCAGCAAGTTATAGACACATCCTGCTATAGACACATGCCTATTAACTGCAAATGCTACCTCGGCCCATTCAGGTGTCTGCAAGAAAAGAGATCAGGGTCTCAGTTCCTAGAGAAAGCCTCTCCAGCATTTGCTGGATTTGTAAAGTAGGTGCTCCTGAAAGCTGTGATGGAAGTTAAACACAGAACATTTACCTACTTTTAAATAAGAGGAAAGAATCCTCCTCACAATCAATCTTTTTGGTTCAACACATAATCAAGATTTCTTAGTCTGGACTTTATTTTATTTTAACACCTTCCTAGCTGGTTTTCATTATCTTGGCAATTTTCCGACGCTGGAATTTTAAGTTAGAGGAATTTTTCATTTGTTCGTTTGGTTTGATGAAACTTCTACTATAATCTATTTATCATAGAATTCAAAAATATTTCCGTAAAAAATAAATGCCTCAGAGACTTTAATCAGTTTCTTAAAAGCTCAGCATCCCCTGGATAGGAAATAAGGGGTGTCCTTAAGTTTCTAGACTTAACTACCTGATACACTGAAAAAAATAGCGTCTAACATTTATTTGGATAGAGTATATATTTGTGAATCCTCTTGCAATTCCTGAGTCATTTCTGTGACTTTCTAAGCAGGAAAGGAAATCACTAAAATTGAAGACATGTTTTTATTCTTCATAGTAGATGTTTCCTCATCTTACCTTTTGTGGCTTTCTTCTGGTCTGTTTCTAGCCTCTAACTTTTCCCTGTGGTAAGCAGCATTCATCTCATTGCGGAGCCGGTCATTTTCCCGAGCAATATCAGAAGCATTTTGAATGACCAAGGCATCGTACGTTTTCAGTCCCATATCCTCAGCGTTCTGCAAGAAGCTTTTGATTGAGGTGACCTCTTGCTGTTTGATGCTCATCTTCTTTAGCAAGCGCTGACGAGCTAGAAATCCTCTTACAACTACCATAACAGAAGAAAAAATTAGGGACCAGAGAAAGACAACTAATTAATTAGTGAATAACTGAATAACTGCTGTAAACATCAGCAAATAGATTCAGTCGACCTCTTACATAAAAATAGAGAGAAATGTGACAGCATACAAATAAGGTACTAAAATTAAGTTCTTTCTATTTTCTACTGTCAGTGATTAGAACAAAGTAGTAATAGTAAATTAAATCTTAAATTTGAGCTATCATAACTCAAAATGTTTACCTTCACTGAATGTTATTTTTTATTACATTACAAATGGAAACTCAGATGTAGGCTACAGGTCGTGAAAGCATACATTTACAGCACAGAGGTCAAAAGATCATTTATTTCAGAATAAAACCCTGAATAAATGATTGTTGCATTGAGTGCAGCAGGAATTAAATGACTATTTGCTTTTTTGGTTGACTTAAAAAAATGCTTCAAATATTTTGGTGTACCTACAAAAATCAAAACCCACACAAGATTTTTAATGAGACTTATAGAGCTTTTGTTGCTCATTTCCTTTTAGCAAAAACAATTAGATTAATTTCATGCAAATTTCTCAAATGTATCTGTCACATCACGTCTGCATTTCTCAGTTTAAAATTTTCATCTGCATTGCATCAGCTTTATGTGTCTATTAGGCCTATTTTTCACACTCTTTGTCAGCCTTAAGTTGGGAGAAAATTTTGGTGTGTCTCCTATAATAGCTTTCTGTACCACTTTCCTAGGTATGTAGATTCATTGCAACAAATTCTACTCAACCTAAATACCACCTAGTCCCCATAATTTTCAGAAGCTTATCAGAAACACAAGGCACAGGGACCACTCCACCTGCAACAGGATGGTGGTAGTACTCTCTGAGCATATGTTTAGGCATAGAAGGAAGAGAAACACTAACAAAAGGCGCTTTATTTGACAGGGTTTGGGTTTTTTTTTTAAGTTCCACAAGATCCTGATTCTTTCCGGATCTGGAATAACTGCTGTGTACTTCACAGGGAAGAACCTTTTTTAGAATTCTTTGCCTGTTGCCTGAAATATTGTTGATTTTCAGTACATCAACTTACACGTATCAAAAATAGGTTGAACTTCATCATTGCTTATTATGGTTACTCATTCTGGCGACTGAAAGTTTTTCATAAGTAAAGTCAGCAGGCAATAGCCTGTGATGTTTGGGGGAAAATACTGAAAATGTTAGTGTTAAGACTGGAAGCTAAAAAAATGCTAAAATGCAATAGGTCTTTTTAACAATACAATTAAGTTTCAGTCTTGGGAACACTGCAGAACAGTATCAAATGACAAAGAGTCAAGCTGAATTAATCTAAAGGAAAAATGTAAACAGAGAAATATACAATTAGTCTTTTGTGAATGTAAAATGTTATTAAGTAAAATACACAGCTAAAACAGAGGGCAACGTTAAGTATTTTCTACCACCTTTTATGACCTTGTATAGATAGTTTTTTTGAGAGATGCTCAGTGCCCAGCTGATGAAATATAATAAAGGTAAATGTTAACATAGTAATACTGCTCCTTTCCAATTTTTCCAAACCACTCGGTTTGGAAATGTTCAAGTTCAGTTACTTTGAGATTATTTATAATGGACAACTTTGAAGGTTTACATTTTTATAATCACAGCCAGCCATGCCATTTTCAATCCCTTCAGTTACATTCTATAAAGTCTGACTTCTATAAACCCTGAAACATTATTGCACTTATCCAACTTGGTTGAAAAGGAAATTAATAGTACAGTTATTTGTTGACAATGTTATGAGAGTATTCACATTGGATATACACGTTACTGAGTCTGAAGTCATAATGTCGCTGTTGCAAAGGTAATGAATACATGCATAGAACATTATCAGAGTTCGCTGCTCACAAGTATGAAAAATTCAAAAGAGCTTAATAATAAAAATTTATTCCCTCACTTCCAGTATTTTCTTTAAACTTATCTGCTGCAGAGCAGATAGGGTATTTGACAAATGGTTAAGCATCAAATCCTGGATGACTTTGGAAAAAAAGCCTGTATTTTAAAGTAACATTTTTACAAATGTGTATTTTTACCTTGACAAAAATTAAAGGGTTGGTAGCACCACTAAGGTTGGTTAGGAAAAGGAAATACAGAGGTCAGTCCTCTGGTAGGATTGTCAGCAGGCATCAACGATGCAGAGTAGCCTGCTAGGATGGTCCAGTAAAATGATATCCAGTGCAGCCAGCTGTAGCATTTAGAGACTGTACAGCTACTCTGAACTAAACACTTTCATCAAAATCGAGATGTTTTGAAAAACACCCAACAAAGTTTTGTTATGAAGGGCTGGCAGACAGACATCCTTCTTTTCTTTTGCAGACATTTTCAGGAACTGAGCAGCTCAGGTCTTCATTAGAAGATGGACATTTCACCACATTTGCTTCTCCATGAGAACATTTGAAAGGTTTTGTCTTCAGTCCAAAACAGAACAAACCCCTCAATTTCATAACCTCAAAAACTGCTGTGAAATGAAATTCTCATCTCCTAGACCTTTACTGCTCAGTTTCATTTACTACTGTATGGGTACCAAGATTGTCTTCTGAACTTGTTCCTCATTTATGTAGATCTAAAATAATTCTTACTTATGCAAATTAAACTAATTGAGGTTAGCACCCACAGGGCAGAAGAATATCTACTTCTTTACAGTCCATCTAAGGATAAAGATCAGAATAATCGAAATTCAAGTAGACCATGGATCTGGGTTACATGAGAAATGTATTAACTATTGTGTATGCAATGCATTAAAGTTAATTCTTAATCTACATGAACTCTAATGGAAGAAATTCAGCACGATGGATTTTCCTACAGGTACAAATAACTTTCTCAGTGATTCAACAAGGTCAAAACTTCCCACATGTAGTTCTCACATCTTTGAAAAAAATATCACAAAGTCCCTAGGCTCACAGAACTGTTTTTAAATAAAAAGCATTTCTACACGTGCTTTTGCTTTAATTTGATCCCTTTCTTTGCCTGCGTAAGTTAACTTTCAGGATAATAAAAAAGACTTATCTGGTTTGGTTTGGTTTTGCCCAAATTTATGGGAATGATGAAGGGATTGCTAGTAAGAATGAAGTAAAAACAGTTGATAAGAATTTTGTACAAGACCTGTTTTCCCTTTAAGTCCTTATGTGGGTATATATAAGGTATATTTAAGCCTGGTACAGAAATTACTAACCAATATTGCTATTAGTCAATTCATTATCCAGAGAAATTTGGCTTCCAAAGTCCTCTGGATGCAAAGGATGAGGGGAGAAAAATGTGAATATGCAGTAGGACTAATATAATACCATTACTCACTAAACATCACCGTCCCAGTTTAAAAGTCTATGGATCCCAATTTTAGGATTACATAAAAACTATGCACAGGTGCCCTATGCTGTTCTCACCCTTCCAGAGCTCTTTGGCAAGTTTACAACTGTACTTGTTTGCAAAGGGCAGCTTATTTGATGAGCTAATGTAGTCAAATGGATGTCATGCAAGTTCTTGATTTTCTCAGGTTTCCCAGACCATAGAAAACATGCAGATGAGTGATAGCTTTGATAAAAGCTTTGAAAACATAGTTTTGGTGAAAATTATTTTTTAAGTTAGACTAATTAAGGAGGGCTAGAAGCAAAACCAAAAGAAATACTTCAGTAAGGAGCCAAGAAGACCTATTATCTTCATTCTTCTGGCAGAGTTTGGCAGATGTCTGTTCTCTTACCTCTGCATAACATGGACATACCTGAGGATGTTTTACATTTCGGTTTAGGGTAATATTAAAGCACTGTGTTTGCAAATTGGACTCTGAAAGGTAAATTTTTCCTTTCTTTGTTAAGTCAGCATGAGAAGGGAAAGAGGGTAAATCACTGTTGCTTTTCTAAATGTGTGAATACAACAGGGTGATTCGCACAAAAAATCAAGCACAAGTTACACTCTCAGCTGAACTGTGGCCTGTGTTAACTGTCACTCTCCACATTCATTCCTAAACTGCCATGATTTCAATTCCACTTACTTCAAGTTTTCTCTTGGTCTCCTCTTTTTCACTATACCCTCACAGTGAAGAACAGATAGTTAAAATGAAAGGGGTTTATATATTCTTATATGCAATATTATGTATCTGACTGAAAAAAATAAAAAAAACAACCCAAGATAAATCTTTGTCTTTTTAATTTCCTTAAAAAAGGTGATAATGGGAATTGTTGCAGACATCAGCCAATTAGATAAATAATGCATTGTGTGAAGGAAGCTTCTCCAAACAAAGCAATATTCACGTTTTCAGCAGTTATTTGAGATTTTGATAGGAAATGGAACAGAAGTAACAGGAAATCAGGAGGCAGTGGATAATACCTCCTTTTAAAAATGTGCCAAAAAATGTCAATGTGACTTTAGTAAAAATGCAGGCATAAAAAGCGAGGAAAAATGCATAAATTTAAAAAACTCGCAGTTAAATATTAAAGCTGTATGAAAAGGTGATATATTACATTATTAGCTTTGTATTCACTGTTGATATATTTTAACACATGGCAATTTTGTATCATTGTTATGCTGATTTGCAGAAGTTAAAGGTGATATTAATGCCTTGAAAAATCATTGAACATACTTTAGAAAGGAAATATTCAAGATCCCTAAGTTTTAGTTACAGTCAACTGTTTGCCGTAAAATTATGTTTGACAGACAGAAAGTGCAAGCATGACCAATGTTAACATAATTTCAAAAAATCTGTATAGTTAGCTGGAAATGGTCTGTAGCAACTACTCAAGGAGGAGAATTTTTTTTTCTTATGCAATATTCTGCTCAGGGTATTAAGTGACAGCTCAGGAATATTTGTTCTGTAATTGTTACCTTTTTGGCAGGTTATAATTTTCTTCTGAAGCTGAAGGCACAAATCGTTGAGATGGTCAGCTTGCCAGTACTTAAGAAACACTTTCCGGACGCCTATCTAGAATACAAACAGCAGGGAAACCTTCACCATCAACAAAAAAGGACAAAACGATGACAGGTAAATAATGACAGTATGTATACAATCCAGCTAAGGGTTGAGATGA
The DNA here is from genome assembly GCA_013400135.1 of Rhinoptilus africanus. Lineage (NCBI taxonomy): Eukaryota > Metazoa > Chordata > Aves > Charadriiformes > Glareolidae > Rhinoptilus > Rhinoptilus africanus. The sequence continues at coordinate 317,010 of VXBO01006149.1, read as the reverse complement.
GATCTGCAATTTAAGAAATGTACAACGCCAATACTTGTACAGAGAGGTTGTATCACTTAGCTGAATAAAAGATATATTTGGGAAGGAGGAGCGAGCAGTCAGACATGCAGTCCCCCTTCAGTTCCAAAACCTTCCAGAACAAATACTACAATCTTCAAGTTAAATACAGGTTGGGAAAAAAAAAAAACCAAACCCCATTTTGAATATAATTATGCTAATATGTTAGACAACATAACAGAAAATAGCTTTTCTTAAATAAGGAGATGTGGGCAAGAAGAAAGGTGACAAGCCATAAACCCATGTGGAGCAGAAAATGGTAACAGATAGTTGTCACGTGTGCAACAGGAAGAATTTAGCCCAAGTTGGAGGGTGAGAGACATTCGCTGCTATTAGTGAGAACAGAATCATAGAATCAGTGAGGTTGGAAGGGACCTTTAAGATCATCAAGTCCAACCATTCACCTGCCCTGACAAAAACACCTTCTAAACCATGTCCCTAAGCACCTCATCTACTCTTTTCTTAAACACCTCCAGGGATGGTGAATCCACCACCGCCCTGGGCAGCCTATTCCAATGTTTAATAACCCTTTCAGTGTAAAAATATTTCCTGATATCTAATCTAAACCTGCCCTGACATAACTTGAACCTGTTTCCTCTTGTCCTATCACTTGTCACCAGGGAGAAGAGGTCAGCCCCCATCTCTCTAAAACCTCCTTTCAGGTAGTTGTAGAGGGTGATGAGGTCTCCCCTCAGCCTCCTCTTCTCCAGGCTAAACAACCCCAGTTCCCTCAGTCGTTCCTTGAAATGATTCCTACTGTCCAGCAAAATTATGAATCCTCGTTCCCAGGCTTGCCTGCTGAATCTGTTCTGCAGGTCTCCCTTTAGAATCACGCCTAAGAAGTCAGAGGGACTCATTTGTGAAAAATAATCTCCTAAGTATTGATGGAATGTATGAGCTTATTCTGGTGCTGACTAGTTACTTGGTTTAAGTCATGTAGTTCTTGAGGGTCTTAATAACAATCATTAGATGCATTTCTCCTTTTACAGAAAAATTTAGCTAGTTAGACAAAAGAAAACACCGTCCTTTTGATACCTTCTGAACATGCTGAAACAATCCTTAAAAATTCTTCTCTGTATAATCTTCAAAGCATTCCTTTCTAATAGCCTTTAAAAAAAACCACCACGGATAAGCAAGCTACACTACAAACAGTAAGTAACTAAAAAAATTGGATAAATAATGGGCTTTCTTCTCAGGAATTCTGGAGAAGAAACTTTCTTTCCCTTTTTAGAAATAAAAGGACCAGTACCAGAGAACTGTGCTATCCTGAGAAGATTATAGGTTCTGTCTAGCTATTAATTTTGTATGGCTAATAGACATACTAATTAATACATACAAGTCTGGCTGAAGTTGCAGAAATTCATTCCAACTCTTGTTTGTCTGCAGCTCGCAAGCTCAGTCTCTTCTCATTGCACCATCCGGCTCCACTGTTGGTGGAGCTGCCTCCTGTCTGGGAGGCAGATATCAGCAAGGAGATTGTCACGCCTTTTCAACTACTTGTTTTTAGTCCAAACACTATTGTCAGATGTACATCATTGGAAGTTATGACCTACGGAAAGCCTGGACATATATACCATGTCTAAACTCCATTAACAAAATTCAGAAATGACTGGGGCACATTTTTGTCCCTTGGCTTCCCTTTACTTTACTCTAGAGATAAACTGTTTTAAATAAAATGTTATAAAAACTCTCTAATTCTGAAGTTTGAGCTAATGGTGCAACTGTCTTTTAGTTAAAATCAGATGCACTCAGGTGTCAAAATTAGAATTCGTTCTATTTCTTTTTTGCTGTTAGTATCTTTTCCCAATGAAATAGGCCTTTTGTGTTGTTGCAAAGTATGTGGAGGCAAGGTGATGAAAGACATATTTTACTTGTCTTGCCATTGTAGAAACTCATAAATAGGAAATGGGTTTTCTTTGCATGGTGGAAAATGCCTGGAACCACTATTTTAGAAAATTGTGATGCTACAGAAATTCTAGTATAACTTATCTATTCCAGAGTAACTCCTCTGTTCAGGCCATCTGTTCTGGAATAATCCTCCTGCTCACAAATTGGAGTCATTATTCCACAAAAATATTACCTTTCCCTAGATCCTGTTTCTACACTTGTAGCTACCCTGGTAAAATGATGTCTTTATATTTACTTAATAGATTATCATGAGTGATGCCTTCCAATTTTTAACTTCATCTGAGACAAACTCACTGAGATCTCATTGTGCTCTCATACTCTGGCATACTCTCATTCTCATTTTCTTGACCGGTGACTTCCAACTAAAGTTTTCACTTTTCTTCCTGTGCTTTCAAAATTGTATTTTTGCCCAGTTGTCTTAATACTCTGACAACCTTCTTCATCCATCATTTGTTCTGGAATCTGCTTCTTTCCCAGGGCTTTCTGTTTTCCTTATGAATCTTTCCTTTTGTCCCCACTTCTTCTCCTAATTTCATCAAAAAGTTTTAAGAAAAAGAGGTCAGTCACTTCCTTCTTCAGTTTAAATCTGCTTCTCTTTTAGACAGCTAGTCTCTTATCATGAACAAGCAAACTTTTCATGTTTCCCAGCAAACCATGTCAATTTTCTCCTCTCTTCCCAACAAGTATTCTATTTTGGTGCCTTCAACTTTATTCCAGGACACCAGAACTCCACCTTGACTCCTCCCACCGCATTCACTCTGTCACTAAACCCTGTGAATTCTTTAATAACTGCTTATCAAACAACCATTTTCTCTATCCATCCTGTCAAAATACATCTTGAGCTTCCCTTATTATTAGCTTTGGCCACTAAATCCTCCATCTTCTTGCTCACATCACCTTAAATACAGAATTCTTCTAGAAGAATAACTGAATTATTATTCATATTGTTATTGTAATTAAATTATCATGTAGTTATTATAATTACAATTTGTATCTGAGTAGCTCTCAGACAACCAAAGCCTGGCCAGAAATACTTAACAGAATCATATTCTTCTACTCTGATTACATTTTCTCTTTATACTCCACTTTTCCTTTCCACAAACCCTCTACATCACATTGAAGCCTTTGTTCCCCTCTCTGTCTCAGGCTTATGCCAAACCATCCACTTTTTCCTGCCTAAGCAGGGAGCTTCTCAACAAGCTCAAATGGAAAAAGGAAGTTTATACTAAGTGGAAGAATGGCCTAATCCCTTGGGAGGATTATAAGAATACCACCAGGGCGTGCAGGGATGAAACGAGGAAAGCCAAGGCTGCCTTAGAACTCAACCTGGCAAGGGATGTCAGGCTCAACAGGAAGGGCTTCTTCAAGTACATCAGAGGAAAAAGGAAGACCAGAGAAGCTGTGGGCCCACTGTTGACTGACACAGGAGCCATGGTGACGGAGGATGCGGAGAAGGCGGAGTTATTGAATGCCTTCTTTGCCTCGGTCTTTACTACTCAGCCCAGCCCTCAAGAGCCCCAGGCCTTGGGGAAAGTAACAGGGAAAGAGGAAGACTTCCCCTGGGTGGAGGAGGATCAAGTGAGGGATCAGTTAGGTCAGTTAGACATTCAGAA
>VXBO01006149.1:256420-306813 GCA_013400135.1 Rhinoptilus africanus | reverse complement strand
AGCTCTTCAGAGAAATGCAGGTAACAGTGCTGGGGAAGACATTTTTTGACTTATTCATGAATCCCTGCATCAAATAGCTTTTCATTTCCAGCAGTGACTCATTTGAAATAGTTACTGCTGGCAACAGTGGCTGAATAAACTGGTTATATGTGCAGCCCCTTACTTCTTGGATGATTTTTAATGATGTACTACAGATGACTTTTCCTCTGGCTTTGCTAGCTGACATAATCCTAGGTTCCTAGTTCCTTCTTCCCTTCCCTTTCTTCCCCCTCCTTCTCCCTTTTAAATTTTTTTCTTCTTTTTTTCAGAGTCCTCTGCTGTAAAAGCATAGAGGAGGGCACCCATGACAACTGCAGATTGTATAAGCTTCCTCATGTAGGTTGTTTAAAGTTCAACTTTCATGATTAGTCAAATGAATCAAAAAGATAATTGAGAGAGAGAGATTATGTGACACAGACATTAGTCACTACTGCTGGTAGCTGGGTATATGTTTTTGTATCATCTATACAAAACGTGTTGGTGTCAAGCCTGTATTTACTGGGAGTTTATCTGTAAGAAATTGTCTGGACTCGGAGTGAATTTCCTCATCTTTCTGTATGTTTATCATAGCTCTTTGTGGCTTGAAAAACGTGTAAGGAGAAGGTCACTCATTTTTTCAGACCTTGTTCCTTTCAGCTTAGTCTGTTGCCATGTGCTTCTTAGTCACTGAGTGACAAAGGTATAACTCTCACTCCCAAACCCTCCCATTCCATTTAACTTATTAGTATATCTCAAGCGTTTTTTCCTTTCTGGTTTGAAGGACAATGCATTATGCACTGCTGCAGCTTTTGCACACGTGATTTCTTCTGGTGTTAATGAGATTCTGGAGTCAGAACATCTAAAATACGTTTGCTATCCCAAGCTGCAGTCCCCTGCATGATGGAGGGATTCCATTTTGCAATTTCCTTTTTACGTTTTTGTCATTCAACATTTCAGGCTTGTTTTCAAATGCCAATCACTACAGAATCACTAGTCTTGAGCTCTTCACTGATGGCCAATTGCTTTTTTACAGACTGTAATGCTGTTACTGGCCCATGAGGAAATAAACTCCATAGGCATCCCGCTCTGTGTTTCTTGATTACAGCACAATACGCAATTACCATTACACAGCTTTTGCCCAACATCAAGCCTGTACCCCCATACAAGTTCTGAAGGTTAGTGGTACTCCCACATCCAGGAACTTTTAAGTGAGATTACAGCTTCTAGATATTAATGACTGTTTTTTATAGATATGTTTTTTGTTTTTCTAAAGGATGCAGAATATACCCCAGAGATGACTTAAGAAACCCGACTAGTGAAAGCAAGTCTATTTTAATGTTGTTACCTTTTTCAGGGTCCATCCTTTTGCTCTTTGCTGTTGAGGGAGTAGGGCTATATATGCCCCTACTAACTTTAGTGATTAAAAAGGGACTTAAAGAGTATTTTGACCAAAGAAGAATCTTCTTATGTGCCTAAGTGCAGGTGATCGTGCATGTGTGCTAGTGGGAGGCCTACCTTTTTTCCTGTTTTAACTAAGGTATCTGGGCCACTGAGGAACACCCAGAGCACAAAGTCCAACATAGTCCTTGTTCTTCATAAACAGTTGCAGAAACTTTTTCTGGCCATCTTAATGCTGAAAGGTCATGCATGAATCAGAAGACCTGTATTAATCCCTTTCTTCAAACTAATATTCCTGAAGACTATAGGAGTCTAGCGGCTAAACTTGTCCCCAAACATGATTTGGATGCTCTCTTGTGGAAAAGATTTCAGTTCTCCTATGTTGGGAAAAGACCTGAATTTGAAGCTCACACCGTTTGAAAGAATGCTCTACACATTAAGTCACAGAAAGCCTCATTTGTGTACAATAGCTTATATAGTGTGCAAGGAAACACCATTTTCTTTATGTCAAAGAAATCAGTCCTGCCCAATTACAAAGCTACTCAAAGGAGATGACTGAGTACTCTGTACAAATGGAGACATCCACCTTGCAATCCTCATGTTGGTGAGGATTAACTAGGATATAAATAGGCTAAGGAGATGGGATAGGAAGTTGAGAGCTTCCTGTTGAGTGTTTGGCTCTGTTTTTTTTTACTTTACTTGATGTACAGCAACACTAGGTACTTTGGTCTCTCTCTGAATCAGCATGCTGGTACCTACAAAGGCATTGACCAGATAGAAAGGACTAAGGAGTTGTTTTGAGTCTCCCCTATTACAACAGCATAGCATTTATTATAGGATTTTACATAACGAAAACGTGTAGGTTTGTTGCGGGTTTTTTTGTAATTCAGAAACCATTCAAGTACTAAAATGTGTACACCAGATACCTTTAAAAACCTGGGTGCAAATTTACACAGGGTACATGCTTAATTGAAATCTTTTCCTTCCCACAAGAATGCACTGATTTTTTGACACAGTGATCACAGCTACTCATGCTAGAAAACTCAGAAAATCAGTTTGATTCTATCCCAAAGCATATATTAAATGTCAAAAGAATATACTGCTGCAAAGGATTTGGTGGCTTGCCACAATGGAAATGACTCAGCTAGCTTGTTTAAAGAATGATATTTTAATTGCTTTGTAGATCACAAACCTGCCAGCCTTGTAATTTACACTGCTGAAGAACAAGACGACATCTCTCCTTGGCAGACAATTTCTTCTTCTCTCCTGCAGCTGTATCAGCCAAATCTTTGTACCTAGAAAAATCAGTAGAAGTAAAGTTACTCTAATGTTGGCCTGGGTGATGTCTTTGCAGACACTGGTGAGTTTTCCTTTGACTCTCAAATCTTTGATATCCGAACTGGGAGCTTACGATTCTCCTAGGGATGAAGATAACAAGAAAGCCAATCGCTTTTATATCTTTATATTATTAGACATGACCTTGGTTAATAACAGTGTGGGACAAGTGCTGCTTAAAACTCAGATTTGCTTCCTGTCAGTTCTTTGGATGCCTCACTGAAAATCAATGCAGAAGGAATGCAAAGCCTCACCAACTGATTTCATTGGTACTGAATCGGGTCACTGAAAGGAGGAAAGTATTTTCAGTATGTGTCATATGACGTATGCCTATTAAGGAGTAATTCATAAGAAAGTGACATCGATAAAAATGTTTTCCATCAGTCTAAAATAACTTTTTCTTCGTTTCGAACAAAAGGTCTTATATCAAAGAGACTTTAAGGAACCTGATGGGTTTACATTATTGTAAAGAAGATCAAGAGGAGGCTTGATTACAGCATCGAGTACCTTCAAAGACAGAAAATGCTAGATATTAAAAGGCTCTTTGATATACCAGATAAAAGAACTAATGAACTGATGTAGGAAACTTAAACTATACAAAGTCAAATAAAGTATAAAATTCAAATTTTAACTGTGGACTAATTACAACATATTGCTAAAGAAACTGATGAATTTTATACCTCTTGATGCTTCATATTATTACTATACTTTCTTGAAGGTATTCCTCAATCTAGATCTGAGTGGATGTAATGAGACGGAATGCTTTTTCTTTATAAAAAGCCAGCTTTTGAAAAGGAAAGATTTTGCTAAAGTGTCACTTTTGATTAAATTCTCAATGGATCAGGGGTAAGTTGTGAAGCTTGCAGGCTAACTACATTTCCTGACATTTTTTTTTATTTGGTTCCTCAACAACTGAATTCACCTATAGCTCTAGTGCAACCCAAAACTGTGCCAACCTGGGACCACTCACACAAACCACGGCAGGCAAAACTGCAGGGCTGGAATGACTTCAGGGTCATCAGTGATCCCAGGAGCTGCAGCAATCCTGGAGCAACATCTGCAGACAAACTGCTCTAAGGCCAAATTTCAGCTAGTTTCCTGGAGTTGCACAAACCCTTGGGTATCTCAGCTCCTGCAGTCCGGAAACGGTCTCTAGTGTGGTAGCACTCCCGCTGAGGACTCCATGGCTGAGTCTATACTAGTAAATGAAATGTGAGAGGGATTATTTCTCTGGCATATAAACCATCTGGCAAAAAAGCAGCCCGTCTATTTATTAAGTATTCTGCTATGTTCTATTAAACTGTGTTGCCTTCCAACAGAGTGTCACCACATCTAAGCTGCCTTCTGAGACTGGTCAGTATGCTGTCTTAATTCCCAAATTGTGCCCAGGAATTGTTCGGAGGACTGATGGTGGGAAGCAGCCAAAACTTCACCAGAGATCCTTTTAGTTAGTCTAACACTCCTGATTAGCAGTAGAGAACTGTGGATCCTACTTTCACAATAGCTCAACTAGTTGTATGGTCACAAAGACATTTGTTTTATGGACTGCTATTAAGGCTGGGGCCACCTCATTTCCGTACTTGTATCAACTGGGTTTTCTTAGAAATCATAGAGAATCAGAGGTGCTACAGAGACAACTGCTGGAAAGCTCAGCAACTGCTGACTGAAACGAAGATGATTCAGCATTGGCTTAACAACCCATGAAGAAGTAACTTTAACTTTGAAAGTGGACAGCCTGAAACTTACTCACAGCAGAAATCCAAAGAAATATATTTCATTCCCAAAATAGAGCCAAATAAAAGTTTGAAATTCTAAGTTTAGATCAGATTTACTTTAGAACCATGCAAATCATAGGAATCCAAACAATGATAATCAAACCTTCTTTACAATCTGTATTATACAGGTGGCCAGACAAAAATGATCCACTGTTTTCCCCCAGCTTTAAAAGTCTCTGAAATTCTACCACATTATCCTAGAAGTCTAATCAGAGTTCACACTTCCCTTCTATCCATTAAAGCAAGCTCTGTCTTAGAAAAACATGACAGGCTAATGGTTGTGGTAGGAGAGAAAGAGCTAACTATGGAAATTTAATTCTGCCACAGACTTCCTCTGCGAATACACTAAGCCATTTGGAAGATGATCTACCATTCCTTATGTTAGACACTGAAAAGCTACACTCCTAGCCTGAGTTAGTCATCTTGTTTTCAAGACAGTCTGTGAAGATAAGTATTTCCATAGGGTGACTTGTTCTATGCATCCTAGATAGTTTTGTTAAAATGAGAAGAGATTGCCCTCTGGAGGTGCCTTTCTCTACTGACCATAGATGGACTCAAAAGAGAAGCCCACGCTGGATGTTTGTGTTCTGGGTGGCTGACTGACTTACTGATCTGCAGAGTAACTAACAGAGGGACTGCCAGAACTTCCTTACTTCTTCCATCTATCTTGTTCAAATATACTGGCTATCTAAGCACCGAGGATGAAAAGGCACCTTTAGATGTGGTGTCATCATCTGCTATCTCAGATCAATCACTTTTATCTTGTATAAGGCTTCTCAAACAAAACACAACATTTGTAGATATTTTTTTCAGTCACAATGGTTCCCTGATTTGATTCTCAGCCCAGTTGTGCAAACACCAGTGTTAACACCATGGAAATAATGGAATTGGTAAATGGGAATGAGCAGACTGCACCTGTTGGTGGCAGTCCACATTTGTCCTGGACAAAAGTGGTGATCTAATAATAATCTGATTTGATTTTTTAAATGAGTTAAAATATTTAAACTTTCTTCATTCTTTTTTTCCTTTTGGGGAGATAACCAAACACTATAACTTTGGCTTAGGGATTTTTTTGTATTTTGAACTTGCTACTACTCTTAGTAAAAAAATATGTTAAAAGAAAGCAAAACAAAACTTGACAATAAACTAAGATAGGAAGACATAAAAACTTATAAATGAGACATTATTATCAAAATGCAAAATGACATATCCTTAATGTATCAGATACTTTATGCTGTGAACTGAGCTTGTGTTACCATGTAGACACAATAATTTAATGTCCTCTTAAATTTAACCCTTTCATGGTCTCAAGAATAGCAACAGAACTTATTATTATTCGAATTTAATGTATCACAGAAAACAGTAATAAAAAATACTGAATTTATGGTGCAGGCTTGTATAGATAAACTTGAGTTACTTGCAAACAACAGGGCTTGCTTCTGGGGAAATGTAATTTGGAGAGTCTGAAACTTTCCCTTACAAGAGAATTCTTCCCCCACCACTGCAGTCTTAGTTCAGTCTGAAGTGAATAGATAAATCCAATTAAATACAAGCTTCTTCTCAGTGACAGGTCATACATTTTGACTCAAGAAAATAATGCAGTGTCTTTGTAAGTCTTTATAGAGGATCTTGAGGAATCCAGTGAGCATACTCAGTGCTACCTTGCTAAAAAAAGTCTTCAGTCAGGTGAAATACACTTCAGCTATACTTGGATTGATGAGTTAGTTGCATAGACTTTCTAAAAAGTCGGTAGAAGACATTATTCAGGTGTCATATACCCTACTGTAATATCAATGCTTAAAATAGGTCAGATGAATTGTGCACTGTAAGACCCTCATTTCTTTCCATTGACTATATAGTCTATGCTCTTGAGTCCAGCATAGACATGTAATATCAGACAAAGTTAATCTTCCTCCTACCCAAGTCAGGAAGCTGATAAAAGCCAATATTTCATGTCCTAGCCAGAGCAACTCATTCACTAAGGGATCCAAAACAATTTAAAGGATTAAATTGAATCAACATCCCTCCACTACCATGTCAAGACTAATGTAGCGTTGATTAGGAAACAAATGCAAGACCTCTTCCAGTTACAAGTTGAGACAGGGAACACCACCTTTGGGGGGGCTCTCCCCAACTCCCCTCCACAGGAAATCAGCACGAGCGAAGCTCTGTTTTCCCTAGCTTTGTCCTTAGCAGCCTCCTTGTCCTAACTTGTTATTTTTACGTGCCTAAACAGAAGAAAGAGCTTTTGGCTAGACAGGCTAGCACTGTGAGCATGTACAGACTGGCCAGGATCCTCTGGTGCTGCAGAAGCTGTGCTCTGACCTCTCTTCCTTTGCTTCTGAATGATGCTTTTTATCAGGGAGATTTTGTGTTTGTTTAGACTAGATACTGCTGCCAATACCTTCAGGTAGCCTGTGAATATGGAAAACTCAGTTCTCTCGGGTCTTTACAGATAAGGATGTTATCTGATCATTTTCTCCCTCACTTCCCTAAGTGCCCAGCTGACAAGATCCATCAGGCTGTTTTTCCCTGAGACAGAATATTCCCCAGTTCAGGTTATGGCACAGTAACCCACAGTAATATTCTCAGGCACAGCACGCTATTTGATTTACACGGAGTGTGCACAAATAGGCTGTAGGGCTGTACTCCCTGTTCTGTACGCAGAGCAAATCTTTAAGCACAGGAATAAACACCACACGCTCAATTTCAATAGCACAACAGCACGATAGAAGATACCAATGGAACGAACAAGGCAAGTATAAAGGGCACAAAACCAAGCAGCTCCAAATCATCAGCTCAAACAAACCACATAGATGTCTATGAAATGAAGCCTCAGAACTACTTTTTTTGGTTGGTCCATTTTTTGTTTGTTTGTTTGTTTTGTTTTTCCTATTATTTTTCTCAGGTCTCTCTCTTGTGTAGCTAAGATGAAATATGGCAAAGTCAGAGGTAGCTACTGACTGCAATCCAACATTCTCAGTAACAGGACAGCTTCTAACACCAGAACTTAAATCTTTCCTGAAAGCAACTCCTTTTCTCCATGTCTTTGTCTTGTTATTTACAAAATCAAAATCATGTATGGCTGGCATGCAACTGCTTTATAGGAGTGCTAAGTAATGTCATTTTAAGTTTTAAATATCCAAACACAGCTTATGCAAGGAAAAATAAGTCCTGCCAGCGTAATTAATTATGTTGCAGTTTCATTTTCTCTTTCCTTTGTTTACTACGATGTGTTCTGTTTGCCAAGGGAAAATGACACGATTTAGTAAAATCTATTCAAAACCTAGTGAATAAAAGAAGGCAATCAAAATTAACTTGTACCCTGTATTTCTGTTAGAAGAAATGCAAAAATTGTCATCACAAAGGAGTAAAACCAGGTTGTGCTGTCTTGCTAAATTCTTTTTTTTGCCTTTCTAAACTTCCTCTTTTCTTCCTTTGACAACCAGTAACAGATTGATGTATTATTATGTCTGTGAAGTATGTGAAAGAGATGGACTTTGTTTGCAAAACTTGTCACTATGTGCTCATAACTCAGGATTTTTAGATTTTTTTGTTTGGATTTGGGGAGGATAGGGAGAGTGGGTTAGACACGGTTTGTATTTGAAAAATCTATCAAGTGAGAGCTGAAATATCTAGAGGGCCTATCTACTGAAGAGAGAAATGTGTTATTTTTAAGGAAAAAAAAAGGGATGTTTGAAAAATTTTCAAGTATTAGAAACCTTATAAAAGCAGTCAGCAGCAAAGAATAGGATGGAATTTTGATTAATGTTATGTGTATATAAAGGATATATAGTCATTCCACTTCCCTGTGTTACATTCTTTTTTTCTGACATAATTATTTTTGAAATATGAGGAACATGGGAAATTCCAGATAATTAGAAAAGGGGAAATAGATTGTTACAGTTACCAAGAGAAGAAAAGTTATTCTGCCAATCTCTGTTTTTTTGTTATGACATAAATAGCTCATTATACAGCACAAATATTAACAACCAAAGCAGGTATTCAAAATTTTGGAGAGAATAAATCTCTGGGTGTGGAGAAGAAAAAGATGCCTTTGTAAAGAACAGATCATAGTGGACAAATAGACTGCATTTTGGGCTTCTTCTATAGGAGTATGAAAATATAATATAAAAGGACTATAAGGTTGACCTTTATATGAAACACATTTTGCACTAAGGCTGCTTCATACAGAGTTAAAGAAATAATTCAGATTGGTGTAGAGGTGAGCATGAAGTGCAATTTACCGGATAGATTTGAAACAATGAGTAAGTATACATGGCAATGAACCAAAACTTTAGAGTACCCGCCAACCGTACTACTGTTAGTTTTTTAAATATCCTAATTGATATCAAGGAACGCAGGATTAAATGGCTAGACCTGCAGAACAATCAGCATTAAGGGAGAAGATAAAATTAGAGTAATTTTGGAAAACCTGCAGCAGTTTTATTCTCTCTGGGTTAATCTGGCACACAGACATTTGCTGACAGAAAGAAACCTGTAAAGCACTAATGCTAAAAGTGACCTTTCAGCAAATTGACCAGATATCACAGTTTTACCACAATGTTTTTATATATGCCACTGGAAGCCAGAAACATTGATGAAACTTTCCAATTTTCTACTTCAACAATTAAGAATTCACTTCCTATATAAAGAGGTAGAGAGACATAGACATCATGCTTCAACATGTCAACGGAAAAAGGAACATATACTGAGAGTGACATAAATGGTATGTAACTGAGACAGAAGAGCAAAACTGAGGACTAAGAAATAAAAGTGGAAAAGACTCAAAAAATCCCCAGAATAGAATTTTACAGTGACCTGCATGTGAGTGTGCCTCTAGCCCCTTGCAGAGGTCAGTACAGACTTTTGAGAGAGGATCAGGGCTATGAAATCCACTGGATTAGAATACCCTTGCATAAGAAGTGGCCATTTGGGATATTTTAATTTAGACTGAATAAAAAGTTAAATAAATTTCTCAGATAAAGATACTACTTTCGGATAGGATTGGAAGGATTTATTTTGTTTTCTTTCCCAAATTGTATGTTATTGCATTAGGTTTTGCCACCCTTAATCTTTTCTAGAAATCTGAATTTTAACTTCTGAAGAGAAGAAATAACAAATATACGTGTCTCTTAAGCCTAGAATACTTATTCGTATACTTCATGTAATTAAGCAGGGGCTTCCTCATCTCAGACAATGTGGCAACAGAATAATAAATAGAATATAAATTATAGTTCAGCTCTTGGGATTAGTGGATTCAGCTATGCAAATAAAAAATGAATTCACAACATCTGCTAAAGATTTGCATAACAATACTTTTGCATCATCTTACTTAATGCTGACATTCCCATTCAATCATTCAATATTGATAAAGCAATGTAAAAATATATTTATTTAAGAAACTGGCAAAAAATGACACATTAACTCAGAAATATGCTAGCATCACAGAATCATAGAATGGTTTAGGTTGGAAAGGAGCTTAAAGATCATCCAGTTCCAACCCCCCTGCCCTGGGCAGGGACACCTCCCACTAGACCAGGCTGCTCAAAGCCTCATCGAGCCTGGCCTTGAACACTTCCAGGGATGGGGCATCCACAGCTTCTCTGGGCAACCTGTTCCAGTGCCTCACCACCATCACAGTAAAGAATTTCTTCCTAATATCCAATGTAAATGTCCACTCTTTCAGTTGAAAACCGTTACCCCTCGTCCTATCACTCCACTCCCTGATAAAGGGTCCCTCCCAATCTCTCCTGCAGGCCCCCTTTAGGTACTGGAAGGCTGCTGTAAGGTCTCCCCGGAGCCTTCTCTTCTCCAGGCTGAACAACCCCAACTCTCTCAGTCTTTCATAGCAGAGGTGCTCCAGCCCTTTGATCATCTTTGTGGCCCTCCTCTGGACTCCCTCCAACAAATCCAAGTCCTTCTTATGTTGGGGGCCCCAGAGCTGGATGCAGCACTGCAGGTGGAGTGTCATAAGAGCAGAGTAGAGGGGCGGAATGACCTCCCTCGACCTGCTGGCCATGCTGCTTTTGATGCAGCCCAGGGTACAGTGGGCCTTCTGGGCTGCAAGCGCACATTGCTGGGTCACGTTGAGCTTCTCATCAACCACCACCAAGCAGCTGTATTATATGAAAACTTGCCTCTAACTTTGTAAATGTTTACATTTACCTCTAGATAGATATGCCTTGCTCATAGCTAACTTCCTCTTCATGCTTGGGCACTCCAGAAACAGGTGCACAGAGCACTCAACTGCTTCACTATATGCACAATATATGGCTGCAGAACTAATTTAACTTTCTTTATCAACCTGTTAATTTGATTCTATATAACACAGAGGTGGTATAGTACTGGTGTGTAATGAAGCTAGTTTCCCTTCTCCACACATGTAGAAGGTGGGGTGTCAAAATTAAAAGTCCTCCTGCAAAACTAAAACGTCTAAAATCACAGAAAATCAAAAAGTAATAACTTTTTTTTTTTTTTTTTTTAACAGAGATCAGAATAAAAGAATGCCTGGGAAAAGAAGTTAACAGATGATTGAACAGATGGGTAAATTTTTGCCCTTTCCTACCACAGAGAAAAAATGTGCCTGGTGAGTCTAAGCCACGTCTCACTACTCAGGCTACAAGGAATTAGAAGGTGTATATGCATCCCTTTCTTTAAAATCACAGTAAAAGGCAAGAGTTTTGGTGATTTGGCACTGGGCCTCCAGGAAACTTGCTGCTGGGCCCCACCAGCAGGCTGACTTTGAGTAGGTGAAGACAGAAAGGCATTCTTCAGGGGGCACAGGACAAGGTCATGACTGCTGGTCTGTAGATTTGCAGACACAGTGGTGGGTATAGTATTAAAAGGGGGTGAAATTATGAGAAAACTTTGAAATGGTATTCAGAGAAGGACATCCTTAGGCCCAGCTCCTGTCCCAGTATTTGGAAGCCTGGAATCAGATGCATGAAATAACGGCAAACAGGCTGTGTAAAGCAAAGTGACTTATGATTTTTTCTAAAAAATACACAAGACCTTTTCATAAACATGTTGTGATACTGAGTTGAAACCCCAAAGTGGGCTTAGACACTTTCCCATTTGGTCTCCTGGAGGTGTTGCTACTTCATTGTCTCATTGTTGGCCAAAAAAGCACTTCCTAGCTCATTTGGAAATATACCGAAATAGACTTATATTGCAGAAGCAGAAAGTAAAATCAGAGTAAGATAGTAAATTTTATATTAAAGGTTAATAGGATTGAATCTGATGTTCCACTTAGATGATACTTTATTTCTTCCTTGCTTTTGTTTCTTCTTTTCTGTGCAATCTTGACTCAGCCAAAGAGGAATGGAAACACATAAAATACTTCCCACAATGCTCACTAGTAGCTCAGACAAGGTGTATTAGGATTATGGGGCAGTATTTTAGGACCTTCTTAAACCATATAGGCAAAATAGCTTCTCTGGAAGATCATCTCTATCTGTATTTTCTTCCGTGGGAGCTTCCCTTGTGTGCTCTGAGTAGTATCAGTCTGGGTAACAGACTTGGTTCTGAATTGTATAATGGTTAGACAAACCATACACGAGCAACGTTTTTCAAGACAGGCTAAGGCTGTCCCCTTGGCATATTATATCAATACTCAACCAGATTCTGCTCTCATTTACTGTGGAGTAGAGCAGGAATGATTCTGCTAAAACTGATGATGTTAAATTAATGCTACATTGGTCTAAGAAAAAAAGAAAAATAAGATCCAGTGATTAAGATACATAAAAGGATTTTACATACATGCTTGCATAGCATTTTGTGTTTGCTCTCAGATGTCATCAGTATTAACTGCCTACTAGCATTCAGTCTGACTAGGAAATCTACCTTTAGGTAGTCTCATTCCAGGTTCTCCTGAGGAAGATTAAATGGTTGTAAAGAATATCAAGATGTGGATAAGGAGAATAAGGGTACCATGAATGTCTGAGTTGAGTGGAAAGAATTCAACAGCTGCAGAAGCACAGAAAGAAAAAACAGCAGGAGGGTCACAGTCGGTTTTGAGTGTGGAGCAGCTGGACTGCATTTATACAAGTCCTATCAGCAGGAAGAAAAAGCAATAAAGAGCAACTAATTATATTTTTCTAGGCATTGAAAGTACACAGTTATATTTAATTAATCAATGAATACAAAGGAATTATTTTAAAACTACACAGCAAAATTAATCTCTCCATGTGACAATTTGCACATTAATTAGACAATTCAAAGTTCCTGCATAGTGCCATTAGCATAAACTAATGTGTTGCATACTTCTTTAAAATGTTTATTTTAAAGATAGGCTGTTTGTATTAATTTAAAAGGTCTATTATTTTAACAGGCATTTCCTTAAAAGGGTTTCAATGTATAAAGATTAGTGAAGATATTAGTGGTTGATAATATTTTCTTTTAACAGGTTTATTTCTATGGCAGGCATTTAACTGAACTTCTTACAACCATATATAAATCTACATCCATTACCTTTGTCATTATGTGATGTCAGCAAATTATGAAGTACTCAATAATTATTTTTATTGAAACATCAAGGTTCTGAAATTATTTACTGTTATTATCTGCTTGTTATAGGCACACAGAACTCATCTTGTGAGATGTGGGTCAAGAACTTTCAATATTCTTATTTTTACACAAATATAATATTATCTATTTCCATAACCCAAGCTTTTCGTTGGAATCCAGTACTGTGGTAGGTATTTCAGTACTCTGTGGGAACATTCCTCTGTGTTTAGAAACAGCACAAGCTTTTAAATTCACAGATGTAAAATGTGCATAAATATTGTAAGGATATCATAAAGTAACAGGGTTATTTAGTGATATAATAAATGTTTAGTTAACCCTGAGGGATAAGAAATGTCTAATGCTAGTGGAAACTGAATTTCAGTCCAGAGGTACCAAGGATGGCACTTAACTCTGGAAATAAAATAAACATTTTAAAATTTCACAGATCCTTACTTAAGTTAAAATAAAGAAAACCACTGGAAGTGCTGAAACAGTCAGCCACAATTATGTTTGTGTGTGCCCTATAGATTTATCATTGCCTAAAAAAATGATCTATCTAGGAAAAAAAAAAGGCAGCAGAAAAAAATGCAGAAAAATACTTCGTATACCCATAGTAGTGGAGGGAGAACAATACCTTGAGATTCTCTTTGAAACAGCCTAAGAACCAGGACATTCTTTATTGCACAAAGCAATAAACTCCCTGTAAGAAGCTCCACTAAGTAAGCTTTATATATTCTATACTAAATCTAATATAGATAATGCTGGAAGATTGTTCAGATTTCACACCAAACATTTTGAAGTTAGGGACTGCCAAACGTAAAACTGACCGTGCCACCTTTACTTCCTTGTATCCGTCTATTTTATTACCTAATTACATCTTCCTGCTCAAGAGACCCCTTTTCATGTCAATCCTGCAGAACTCCAAGTACAGGACAGAAATGAATAATTCAACTGACTTCAGTGGAATGACACAAAAGTTTACACCCATTTATAATCATTTTAGTGAATGAGGGTTGCGTTATAAAACTCAGAAGATGACCAGCAAATAATTCTGAATTTTATTTTTGCCTTCTAAACATATAATAAAGTTAGATGTCTCATCTACCACTGAAAACTCCAGTCAAAAAAACCCCAATTTTCTCTTATACTCATTTGTGCGTTGTCAGTAAGCCCCCGAAACACCAGCATCTTTATCATTCTCACAGTCCAATTCTGTGACATGTAACATAAGGATTGATATTTTGCATATACAATACTACTTATTCTGTGGGCTAGAGATCTGATGATCATAACTTCATGATAACTGATGATGGCATAACTTCAAAGGCCGCTTTTGTTTCAACTTTAAAATGTTGTTCTCTGTTTTTAGTTGGAGCCTGTAACAAACCACTAATTCTGTTCCTTGCCATAGATGGGAGTTAGACTGAGACTGAAATGCCTGCAAAAATGCGTAAATGTAAAATAAGTTAGTTGAATCATATCCTAAAAATGGCCATTTTTCCTTATACATTATAAATTAAGCATAGGCTCATTAGTTGAGCTACCATAGGCATCTAAACTTATCTAGTATATTTATTGTCTTTTGAGTGTTACAGACGTCCTAAGGGGGAAAATGGAGAACATAAGCCAAAGAACTACAAAGAAACACCTAATGGGGATATTAGTCTATTTGTAACATACAGAGCTACTTCGTTTGCTCATAATATGAATAGGCCAGATACTATCACTATACTAGCACATTGTACAAACACGTCAAATGGCCTGTAGCCTCTAAGACAGTCCCAAATACCTGCTTACATCTGTGCAACTCCCCAGGTGGCGTACACCAATTCGAATACACATGGCTTGCCAGGGAGAATGTCAGTGCACTCTGGGTTCTGGTCATCCCTTAAAGCATAATAATCTCCTACATCAGCAAGTTTTCATGAGGGATTAGTAATTTAGAATAATTGTGAGACTGCTGCAAATTATTCCAAACTGGGCCTCACTATCAGAAAGGTTGACAAACTAAAAAAAAAAAAAAAAAAAGTTGGGGGAAGAAGAGTATGAGGGTTATTTGGCTTCCCAAATAATGCTTACACATGATGGAGCCCTGCTTTCCTAGAAATGGCTAAACACCTGCCTGATGATGGGAAGTAGAGAATGAATTCCTTATTTTTCTTCGCTTGCATCTGTAGCTTTTGTTTTCCTATTGAGCTGTCTTTATCTCAACTCACGAGGCTTTTGCCCATCTGATTCTCTCCTGCACCCCACTGGGGAGGAGTGAGTGAGCAGTTGTGTGGGGTTGAGCTGCCCACTAGGGTTAACCCACAACACCTCTTTGTAGACAAAGCAATGACATTAGCATGAACATAAACTTTCCTCCTTGAGAAAAAAAAAATGTCTCTCTTCAGAATGATCTCCAAGCAAAGTCAATTGTCTGGACGAGTTAGTAACAATTAAGTGCTCTGAAGCCATTTTCAGCTTGAAGTCCACTATTAGACCGTTTCAGTATCAATGAATGCTGCCCTGAGTAGAACTGCAGATTTCAGCATCTGCAGTTAAGTGTAACTTCTAAGAAGAATTTAATCTAAGAATAACTTCATACTGAAATCAGAGGAAGACCTGTAATTAAAATAGGCTTCAAAAAGACTTTTTTTCACCCTCACTGCTATGATTATCATAAGAATCCATTATCACTGTGTTCCATATCTTCCTTCCTAGTATTTCCTATTAAAATGGATGTTTTGCCATCTTTTTAAGTTACTTTGAAACAAAAAAATCATCAGACTGTTAACTCTTTAACATTCTATTTTCAATACAATAAAATCTCAGAGATTCTTTATTTTTAATTGACTCCATACAGCTTACATGTTGTATTTTAGATATTTTAATGTATTCTGTCCATACAGGAGGATACAGTTAGGCAATGAAAAGAAGGAGGGAGAAGAAAGAGAAGACGGGTAGAAAGGGAAGAAGAAGAAGAAGAAGAAAAAGAAGGTGGTCTAATACTGAACCTCCAAACTTGCACATGACACTGTCTTACCAGTTAGTACAACTACTTATAATCTAAGATGCATGTCTCCATATGCATAGGTAAAACTAAAGACTAGATTGATACAATTGCAGCCATTTTTAAAGAGAATTGGAAATGGTAAATCATAACATTCTACTGACTTATCTCTTCTCGCAACAACGCTGTAAAAGATGTCTCTACATACAGCCTTCATGTTTTCCTTCATAGCATGAAATTTTCTCTGCTGTTCCTTGAGCAGCAAAAGAAGGTTGGATGGCAGCTCCATGACGGAAAAGACAAGACTTAGTTGAAAGAGTTAAACCCAGAAAAGACAGTATAGAAACCAGAGAGACAGTAATGAAATTCAAAGAAACACTCAAAAAGTGCAGAAATAAAGACAAGGAACAGCACACTATCAGACAATTACATGGGCTTTCTGAACAACGTGGCTTTTCTCATAGAAATCCTGCAATTCTTATCGGCTATGTGAAAGGCACACTTTGCTTATAGTTCATATAATCCCACAGAGGTTATTCTGAGATCCAGCAGCCCTGAAGGCTTGCTGCAAATGGCAGGGAAGGCTAACACAGGTTTCTTGTTTCAGGATCTGCTCGACTGGACCTTGCAGTCTTCATTGCTAAGCAGTGTCCTAGACACAAGAAATATATGTGACTTGTGAACCTCTACTTTAAGGCAGCAGTTCATAAATTCTTCCTCGATCAAGGAAACAGGCAGAGCAAAGCATTGTGTACTGTTCAGCAACTTGATGAATCACATTAGAGAAGAAAGAGAGGGGAAAAAGATATTTTAATTTCTATTCCAATTTACAAAACTTTAATGGTAGAGGAGTGTTTATAGAAGAGGACAGTACCAAAATAAAATTGTTCAGAATGAGTGAAATAGAGCATCCTACTGCCTCATTTTTACCTGATCATGCCTGAACAGCTGTATTCTTGTACTTCACTGACCAAGAAATATAAGCTCACCTCATTACTCTAGATGGGTCCTTGATCACTATCATTATTTTTAAAAATTTATACTCCAAATGGCTTTTACATGTCTTCCTTGAGCACCAAGTGAGGTGAATGACACAAAAGTCAGCCAGGATCCATTTTATTAATTGATGCAAAGAGATTAGGTTCTAGATATTAAGCCTGTACAACCAGGCTCTGTCTGTGCCCTAAGGAGTTTCTGAGCCCTATTGTTCTGTGCTGGTAACAGAGCACACACTGATACTCACTTTCTTGCCATTGCACTGAATAGCATAAACATAACAAATTACTATGTTCCTACTAAAGAAATTTGTGTATGTCTTGGGTGGAATTATCTTCATTTTAAATAAGATATCAAAATGCTAAATGCTGGAAAGAAACAGCCATCTACAGACAGTTCCTAATTCGATGGTTATTTTACTGTTTTCTTTCTTCCAGAAAAAGGATATTTGAGGATACTTTACCTGTGTGTACAATTTGGGCTGCTAATTGGAAACTGAACTCTTCACAACATTGTTTGTGCCACTGGTTTGACAGAAAAGTAAAGCTAAAATTTCAAAATCTAGCCCACTGAGAATGATTCTGAAGATATTAATGCAAAATATACGGGTAAAATTTTCCAAGAGTCTGGAATGCATGTTACTCAAGGCTTTCTATTTTAAAGATAAGGTAAAAACTGTTTTCTGTCTCTTTACTCAAAGAGCTTTAGAAATTGAGCCAACACTGCAGGCAAATTCAGCAGAAACACTGCAGCTGGAGTTGGCAAATCCACTGAAATCACATATATCGTTTCATAATTATATTGGCGCTGCCTGTTTTTACAGCATTTAATAGCATCTGACCTTATTAATTCCCATTTTTATTATATATTCATTGACAGTAACTGTCACAGCTTCCACTTAAGAACTAGAATTTCCACAAGATTTCTTTTCTGATCAACAAACTTTGGTGATTGAGGGGTTCACCTAGCAGCTGTCAACTTTTACTTTAATAATACAGAAGCAGAACCAGTAAATCCAAAAAGGACAGCAATAGAAATAATGATTAAGCTTTGTAGCCCAGGAAGAAGTGTTCTTGCAAAAAATGACCTTTTCTTAGCTACTGTCTTTCTTTAGCCATCATAAGAGTTCAAATGTGACTCATAAATATATGCTAGACACCAGTCGTATCGATCCCTAATTAGATAATAATATAATTTTATTCAAATTTATCCAATTAAGAAAGTAGTGGTATTACTGATAAAACATCCTAATTTTCCAATATTCTATCCCTTCACCACAAAGGTCCCTAATTCAAACATTCTATCTTTTTATTAGCCAACAAAACCCAAGGTTTTTAATTTTTGCGTTAATTATTTTTTTAACTCCAACCACATAACCTATATGATAAGGAAGACCCAAAAGGTAAATGCATGAAAACTGCAGGGAAGGTGGAGGAGAGCAGCAATTCACTGTCTTTTGAGAACTGGAGTTGGGATCTGGGCCACAATTTCTCTTTGATTTTGCACAGTGCTTTCAGACCTACCGTTAATATCCTTTACTTCCCAAGCCAGGGAGAACTGCACAGTACATTCAGCTCTGGAAAAACGAGATTTCCTTGCATCACTACTAATGTAGTAACACTTTGCAGCTGAGCTAAACCAAGCTGTGAACCACAGAGCTGCATTCTCTGAAACTCAGCCCATCAGGACTCCAAGACATAAAATGAAGGTGAAAATCTTACAGGTATGGGTAAACCTCTCACAGGCACCCTCCTGGGGATACATTTTGACAACTCTAAGCCTTGTCATTCTTGGATTGATAGTTCATAGGGTCACACTTATCAACTATATTAGGATATCTTGGCTTTTACATCTGTAGGTATATTTTTCCACGTTTGGGGCTACCTGGTCAAATTGCTAGTTCGCATGACTCAAATGGGGAGGAAATTCTACTCTTCAAAAGAGAAAACCTGCGTGAAAGTCAAGAGTCTTTACTAGCATTTAGTATTTACACACAAGGACACAGCACAGCATGACAGAATAAAGCAAAAATGACTTATCTTTCCATTTATTACAAAACATTCAAGATAAAATAAAGGTGCAGACCAATTTCATTATTCTCAGGTGCATCCATCATTGAGTTAAGAGACGGAAACTATCTATTTTTTCTTCCCCCCCCCTCCCCGTGTTTTTCTGTTGTCAGCTGTCAACGTCTTTCTCCCCAGCATAATAGGGAATACCTCCTTTGCACCTTGTGGCAAGCCATGGGGAAGCCAAACTTTTTCAGCCCGGTAAGAGTACTTGGTAAGAGCCTTCACTTGTTTACAGCTTCCTACAGTGAATAAAAACCAATTCTTTCATCTTTCCTTGTGTTTTGTTTCCCGATTTTTATGCTCCCCCCACCTCGATATAATCAGTATATATCAGAATAAGCAAATACAGTTATTGTCTACTAAAAAAACCCCAACACCAATACCAAAAATGAAAATAAAAGAACATCATTCTCATTCACTGTGATAGAGCTGTACTTTATCCCTGGACTTCTGAGTATGATGGCTCCTTCTGGATGTGAAAATACCACAGAAAGTGGAGGCCCTATCAGTTGGTACATATTTCTGTACTCGAAGGTAAAGAGCAAGCCTTCATTGTCTTTCAGATCCTACTCCTGCTCATGTTCCTTCCTTAACTATAAGGTTTTAACTGAGCCTCTAACTCTCCATCTCTACCTTGAGCAATATTTTTTCTGTTTAGTTTTTTTTTTTTTAATTTCTTCTTGGTTCCAGGTTAGCTCAGAACTAAGTCTGTTCACATACACACCAGTGCCACTGTGACCTGTTGTGAACACAAGTTCTCATAATTGACATTTTATATCTTTGTATTGTATTTCTGTTGGTTTGGGACTGAGGGACCCTAAGCAAAATTTAAGTTGATAAAATTTTTTCTGTCTTTTGCAACTTGAAGAATAATAACCAGTATCTCAGAGAGAGAGATTTAGACTCTTGTGCAGACTGACTGTTCTGCAAGAAGCAGCTCTTGGAACACCATTGCACTCCATGCCTGTTCTCAAAGTCTGCTCAAACGCATAACAGTGCAACCATTGCTGCCTACCTAGGGGCTGGAAATCACAGACCATTTTGAACCATTCAAAGGAAGTAAAAGAGCAACGATGGAGGAAAAATAATTACAGGAACAGAGAAGATACTATTTTCCCAAGTATTAGAACCCTAGACATACTCGTTTGACACCAAAGGAGATAAAAAATTGAAAGGTGAGAAAGTCTATCAACTGTAGGTCTATAAGAATATATGGAAATCTGACAAAATAATTTCTCATTCCAATCAATGAATAGCAGGACAGACCTTTGTTAGGCTGAACAAGCAGCAAAGCAAATCCAGTTTACAAGAACATTGCCAAAACTAATTATCCAGGTTCCAAAAGCATCCTGTCCAGTCACTGAGGAATATAGAGATATAGTACAAGTGACAGTTGATAAACCCCAACCTGTATCTGGGAACCCCAGTGACAGTTGATAAACCCCAACCTGTATCTGGGAATTGCAGTGAGAAAAGCTAGGTGGCAAGGACCAAATCCTTGCCAGGAAACATTGTAAGGATTTCACAGCAGAAAAGACTGTGGATTTGTGCTCATATAATACTCCCTTGAAATGTTCAATTCAGTAACACACCTCTTCTGATAATGAAAGCAGCCTGCTTTTCCAAATCTCCCATTATCTGCATTTTCTCTTCAACCATCCCGCACTTCTGGATTCATGCTGCAGGATGAATATCGTGGTAGGACAGAAATGGCTTACTTTTGAAATGTGGGATTATAAACTCCTATTCTGCTGCACTTTTTGAATATTTACAAAATTGCCAGAGAGAATATGATCCTGTCTAAGCAACAATTTAACATCTACAACTTTTTCCAAGAAGGCAAGTGAGAGATAAGATGTGCGTAAGCAGCTGATATTCCCATGCTGTTTTTCACAGATGAAATAATCCATAGGCCAGATCACACGACTGCTTGATATATCAGTGAAGAAGTTGAACATGCAGAAAGGAGGAAAATGTGCTGAGCACATGCGGCTGCTAACTGAACACCCCTTGGACAAGATGGTGCTCTTTCTTTGCTACAGCATTTGAGAATTTAAATGAGCCAAAACCCCAAAACTGAATTGGGGATGGGGGAAGAGAGTTTGCCTTCACCCAGATGCAGTGAGATATATATTTTTGTCTTTTTACATTAATTCAAAATTTCTAACAACAATAATAAAAATGGTGTTGTGGTATAGGCATTAATAAGTTATCACCTTGCAGAAACAAATTCTAGCGTATGAAATACAAATACTGAACCCGTGACACCTACACCGATAAACTTGAAAAATCAGACTATTTGTCCTTCTGCTTTTTTAATTACCTGTATACAGCATGCAATATTTTGTATTTTATAAATCATGTAAATAACATAACTTATAAAAAAATAACTATTTTGTGAAGGTATACTATTAAAACTGAATATGTTTTGCTGATGATCTTCATAGATGTATTTCCACAAAGTTCATGATTCCTTCAACTAAAAAATAACAAGCTTACACCCGTACACCCCTTGCTGGCAGACATGATTTTTCTCTGAAGAAAGCCTGAAAGACTTATCAGCAAAACAACCCCACAAGCATTACCAGAACATGACAGGAGGTACTGTACCGTAGGCAAGATAAAAGTTTCTTATGAAACTTAAAAGAATTTACCTTGACAAGAAGTCTGTGAAAGAGAGACGTATTGGATATCCATGTCGTATGATTTTGACCATGTCTAGGACACCAATATACTGCAGCTGAGCAGACACATAAAAATTGTCAAAAGTATCTGGCAACTTGGAGTTATTAGGCTTTATACAATGAACAGAATGTGGTGTGCAGTTCTGTAGCTTCCCAATAATATCTGCGAGTGATTTCTGTGGGAAAAAAAGATCAGTTATCAATCCTTATTGTGCAGCAAAGACAATTGCTCCACACATATGCTCTTCCTAAGCTTTCAACATCATTTTCTCAAAAGGCTTGACCTGGCCATGCAAGTGGGTTTCTCAAGCATATAATTTTTCTTTCTTCCATTGCAATCTGTAGAGACTAATCCTGCCTTTAAAATGTTTTTGGGTTTTTTTTCCGAGTAAATTTCTGTCCAGATGTTTACTCACCCTGAGCTGTATTGCCACAGTGGTTGGGCCACCCCGTTCCAATCTCTGAAGAAATGAGGATGTTCCTTTCTTTTTCAACAGCTGTGGGGGAGAAAAGCACACACATAATATCTTTATCTCAAGATGGACAGTAAACCTTCATTCTAATTGTTAAAAAAGGCAAACATTTATAAAAATAGTATCTCATAGGCAATGATTTCAGTTTCAAAAAGAACTGAGAAAGTGGATACATATCCTCAAGTACCTGCAGAGCCACGACTGGCAAGAAAGTTTTGATTTCAAAAGCAGCCATATACCATTGGAATGATAAAATACTTTTTCCAAATAACTGATCTGGAACTCTATTTCAGAAGCAGGACGTGTGCAGTTAGTATCTCTTAAGTCTGCCTATAAGTAGCATAATTCTGTAACAGTCTTTGAGACTAAAATGGCAATAATCATCCTAAAAGTGGTCCCAGAAATTAGGGGGTTACGTTAAACTTTCTACAGGAAGGCTGGCAAAATTATCACATTCCAGAATTTGGCCAAGCTCTTAGATTCAAACCTCTGTATCAATGACAGCCTTTTCACCTCTGACTTTTCCATTTCCTTTCTCCAGTCCTCTTACCCCATAAAACTCTCTTCCTATGAAGTCAGCATGTTCTGGCTTACTGTCTTTTTCCACTTGCATCAAAAAAGTGTACATTTCCTCAGCTTGGCCCACTCAAGCCAAATTCCATCAAAAATATTGCAGTGTAAGCTACTGTCTACTCACTATGCTAAATTTTGGAGCTCTTTTTTATTTCAAATCTCACTTACTAGGATGCAGTAAGATTTTAAAACTAATTCATCCCCAAGTTCACAACAAAAAGAAGTAAGAGAGACCTGTTTGGTACAGGTCTTCTCATAAGAAGAAACATTAGCATGACAATGACACTTCTCAGTTAAAATTTATAAAATGATTCAGCCATATAACTAAAATAGAGTTTTCTCCGCTTGATAGATGATGCACTCACCCCTTTCTACCAACAGATTAATTCACTAGTTCAAGACCATTTCCGGAGCTAGTGAAGAGCCAGGAACAATGCTTTGGATGCTAGAGTTCCTGCCTGCTGTCCTGTGTTGCACACTTCTTCCCATGGGAAAGAAGTGTTTGGTTCAAAATGAGGGAGAGAAAAGAAAGAAAACAAGGCAAAGACAAAAAAAGAATTTAATTTAAACTCTACAAACTTGGATATCTTCAGCTATGAGCTAAGGAACAAGGCTACATCACTGAAGTCGTACTTCTTTATTACCCTCTAGTATACAGCTTTATGTTGGAAAATCTTGTACTTCTAATCTATAGGGGAAAAAAAAATACATGTATGTAACTTTGTAATCTCTGTTAAGAACCTAAAACCTCCTCTGAAAAAAAAAAAAAAATCTCTCTTAACCCAGAGAATATTTTAAATTTTTAACCAGAAGACATACCAAAAGCCTTGCAATAGATGAGTTCTTCAACTAACGGACAATGAAGCAGAAGTTGTCATAAACAGAAAAAATATAAACTCAATGGAAAGAAAAGACTTCCATTTGTGATGTGCATTCATGTGACCAGACTTCTCCTATATGAACTCTGAAACCCACTCATTCTTCCAAAGGAATCGAGGGGAAGGAAACAGGGCCAAAGTAGGCCAACTACGATTACAGAAAAACAAGGGAGCAAGAGCTGATGTGAGCAAAAGAAATCAGTGAGAGTATCAATGAAGATATATTCTATTTTATTTAAAAAAGGGACACAGTCTTTGTAAGTCACACAGACCTGAGCTGGCACCCCCAAATTCCTATGACTCCTTAGGTGCTCCAAAATTCTGGTCAGCTACTAGATCTGTTCATGTCTATCTTAGGATGTGCACTGTTCTCTTGGACCCTACTTCAAGTGGTGAAATCAAAGAGGTGGACCATTCTTATCTGTGACTACATGATCAAAATCAAGGAAAGAGTAATTTATGGAAAAGTAAACAGGTAGATACATGGCCATACAAAGAGAAATCTGTAACTGTATAACCTAGCAAGTAGCTAGCACTGCAGATGACAAGCTGAAAGGGGAGAGGAATCACAACAAACTCCTATCTGATCTCTGAAATTCTCTACCTCTCTTCCCTGGATATGGTGAGGTCTAGATGGACTGCCCTCAGCATGAACTCCAATAAAAATGCAGTGACTACGATTTTCCAACATACAGACATTTTAATTCTAAGCTGATAAGAAAATGCCCCCTACATTGAATTTCCAATTACAATAACAAAACAACAAAACCAACATTATTCCAGCCCATGACAGTGGATTTTCAAGGCTATACTGGAAAAGGGAGGAAATTATTTGGGACAGCACAGTTAGAGATGTGGGCTTGACCCACAAAATAATTTAAGTACTTACCTACTTCCAGCTCCTGCGTCAGGTGCCTACTCCAAAATAACAAGTGTCTCTTTTTTTGCCACTGGAACAGCCTAGATACCTAAAGTTCTGCTTCCACCCTGCAGGGCAGCACAGCACCTTGCTCAAAGAAGGCCAACTTAGGATCTACAAACTAAGTGGTGTTCTGTCTCACCTGCACAGCTCTTCTCAAAGCCTACCTTTGAGAAGCCAAGCCATCCTTGTCTCTGTGGGCAGATGAAGGATGAAGTTCTTCCCACCTTCCACCTAATACCTAAAAGTTTAGAGCATTTTCACTGAATCTGGAATTTCTGACTTATTTTATCACGCTTCCCAAAGGAATTAGAACATGTCTTCTATCTCTCAAGAGAGTAACTCCAGGTTAAAAAATATTCTGGACTGGTCAAAAACCTCATAGTTTCAGAGATCCCAGCTGTGTAGTGTTTCCCACTGGCTTGATTAGGCTCCTGACTTAGACGTGCTTTTCATACTTCCTTCCATGTATGGGACTAGGATCTTTTTCACAGCTTACAAAGCTTCCTCTAGGAAGCTGTTACTGTAGTGGAAAGGCACCTAAAGGCACCTTGTGATGCCTCAGCTGTTTGCTAAATATAGCCTTAAACCAACACCATTCACTTCAATTTAAGTTTTTCCACTGAGTATACTGACAAGAACAGTAGATGGGAATTATACTACTATCAGCAGGGGGGCTATAAGGAAAGTCCCATTGCTATTCCATGGATGTACTTGCATAAAGCCTTCCACAATGACACATGAGAGCAGGCTCCTTAATCCCATGACAGAATCAATTTTATGCAGCTGTAAGCCAAAAATAGAGTCGTAAGATTCAAGAAGCCTGGCAAGGCAGCTGATGTATTGTGAGAACTGCTTGCTTCTTTTCTAGAAGAAGGAGGAATTCCAAAGCTCTGTCAAGAATGGACTCAGCAAATCATGTTATTTCTCCTCAAAAGAGAGATGTTCCATGTGACATGAACAATTAATTTTCTGATAGCCTCCCAAGTTTCCCCCTGCTGTTTTGGTTTTGGTATTTGGGGTTTTTTTTTTTAACTTTTTTGGCTGACAGCTAGCAAAAAGAGACAAGTTCGGAAATGGGGAAATTTTATTTGATTTCAAACTGACTGGGAAATTTTACATGCAAGCAACCATTTAAAATAATGTTTGCCAAAATATACAGGGTTGATCTTCACACAAAATGACACAAAGTGTCTTTTGCAAACGAGATATCTTCTCAGGTTAACACAATAAAGACTCAGGTTTTATTTTACTGCTTCCTGTGTCTCAATTTACTTACCTGTTCACCATAAAGTCACCCAAGGAGATAAAAAAAGAAGCGTTCCTATACAGACAAAAATCAGAAAGATTGCATCCACTGCTAAGCCCTGGAACCACAAAATCATGGAATGATTCAGGCTTGAAGGGACCTCATCACCTTGTCCAACCTTCTGCCAGAGAGTCCAAGAAACAGGTTCTTGAACCAGCATTATTAGTATGAGTAAATTCTAACCTGTTAGTTCTCGTTATTGCTTTACTGTTGATATTAAGTACTAAATTATTTTAATAGTTTAATGACTACAGAGAATGAAGCAGAGAACAAAGAGCTTTCAGAAATGACAGAGTAACTGAGAAAAATCTTTGAGGAGCAAAGAGCAGAAAGAGTCCTAAATTGTTACCTTGCTGAGCTCAATATATTTCTTTGCTTCTCCACTTGCACAGGCTACAAATGGTTTTTTACTCAGCAAAACCCCTTTACACCCTTTGATTTTAAGAGAATGATATGGAGGAACAAGCGATCCGGTTTGTGTCAGCTTGGACTGGAACAATTGATTGATGACTACATTTTCACTGGCTGGGAAAAACAGAAGAAATTAATGCATAAAGATAAAACACAAGTTAGAAAATTATATATATACTGTATTTGAAAGTAAAAAGATATACAGTAGGAGTTGGAATTAAATAATTAAACTTAAAACAAGCGGACAAAACAATAAGCTATTATATTATATTAGTTATCAAAGACCACTTAATATCTAAGGATGTTAGCCATCAGTAACACTATTTTTAAACATATTCAGGTCCTGTTTTGAACAAAACAGGGCAAACCTCAAAACCTTTCTGTGTTGTCTAAACTTAATTACTTATGTGATAATCACTTCTGAATTTAATTCCACTACAGACTCCCAATATATCCATTTATTAAAGTAATATAAGAGACGCATTTGGCACAACATTTATCTAACATGCAGTATTTAGAAGCGTTCAAGGCACTTGACAGAAATAAATTGCAGAAACTCACTGCACCAAAGAAAAAGAATTATATAAAACACAACATGGGAAAGGATGAAAAAAAAAAAGAAAAGGCAAGGTGAAAGACAGAACTGTAGCAAGCTGGGTTCACGTTTCTCTACATCAAGACTACAACTTACAAACATTGACAGAAAAAAGACAATGCAATACACATTTGATGCAGTGGTGATAATTACTACAAAACAAATACACTTTGAAGAGGTTTTTTTAAGAATAAAAATCTGAGTTTTAAGACAGATGGGAAACTTTATACTAATTTCAATCAAATTATCCTTTATGCATTTATGGTCATGGGTTTTTTAAGATGAACATGGTAATTACATACTGCTTGTACTGCCACAGCACTAATAAGCATTAAAAATCTGTTGTGTGATATATCCTTAGCCATCATTAATTTTGATTAATTTTTTATAACCGGCATTATTAGAAACTGGCATTATGATCACACCCATCATGTGAATAAAACAAACAAAAAACCAGAAAGATGAATGGGATGAGCACCATAAATAATGTCATTAAATTTAGCACAGCAGGTAGAAATCCTCAATTTGCTCTTTATTAGCTGTCTAAAGTTATTTTACTAGATGCTTAAATGAAATAGATTTGCTTCCCATTTTCTGTGGAGATTACTATTCCTTACTTAACAGGAATAATAAAATTATGATGAAGACAGTAAAGCAGATGCTTGAAACAATTTCAGCACAATCAGCAGACATAATAAACCTCCATACTTTTAAAATATGGATAAATGTAATAAGTAGCATTAGGAAAGGCATTAAAATTATGTTCTTCAAATTAAAAAGATAAAACCTGTATCAATAATCTCTCCTGATTTATTTGTTGGACAGGTATGTTCCCCATTCTTACACATATATGCAAATTACTTCATTGTTGTTAGTATGTTTAAAGGTTTTGATTAAGGAAATTAAATTCAATGAAAATCAAAGGAAGCATGCGCTTACAATATACCTCTACATAATTTATAAAAATGATCCTAAAGGAAATACGTCACTGACAATCAATAGGTTTTAAGCCTAAGTCACTTAAAAAAGAAGGAACGTAGTCCTTAAATGACTGACATGCTCGTAAATAGTCTGCCTTTAGAATTTTTCCATTAATTATATTTGTTATTATTATGACTTCTTAATCATATATACACTCACTCTCAGCTTATCAAACATTTTACATACAATCCAGTCCTCTATTCTTCCCTTTTTAACAGTTGCATAGCAAATTACACAAAACTGCAATGAAAGTGCAAAAGGAGACTATGCGAGAGAATGGAAGAATGCTCTCTCTTGTAGAACATACTGGAAAGTGGCATACGTTCTTATACTTTTTGGCAGATTATCATGCAAATTCCAAGTAGTGAAAACTGGAATGTCTCTAAAACTGTAATCAATACAATTATATTCAAGATCAATTCTTCCATTTCTTTCTTCATCCTTAATGTACACTGTTTGCCTTTAAAATGCATCAATTATTTTACTAGGGAGTTCAGCTAATTCCATAGTAAAATTGCTGAAAAACTACATTGTAACAGCGGGGCTGATTTGGAAGACAAATGTGACCTCCAAAAGACCCCTATTTCTATGGAAAGAAATGTAAGTATATAACATGTTAAGTGAAAGGCTCTGCAGTGGTTGGAGAAAAGACAAATAACATCTCAGGATACACTGACATTTCCCTGAGGAAAATGTTTTGCTTTTCTTCACAGAAAGAGTAAATGATAGAGGTTTTCTAATAATCTAATTATGAATCATTAATTAATAAATTAGGATGCATTATTATTAGGCATAATTATACAATAGGCACATGGAAAGGTATTTAATTTTGTATTTCAATGGACATTTGTATCTATTCACTGAAAAATATAAGAACGCCCACAAGTTCCTGCTTTTAGAAAGGTACTCAAGCAGAGAAGTGCATCCCCCTGCAGTCTCTATGATTTTGGGAGCCTAATTTCCTCTCCCTATTTTCTCGGGTTTATTTTTGTTTTAATTCATACTTAACAATTTCTGCAAGTCATACTTATCTATCACACTATGCCTTCTTGTTCTTTACAGTACATCCCATGATGAAGATGTTTTATCTTCATGAACTCTAAAAGCTTTCTAAATTAGGGTAAATTTCAAACAATGCGTACAGACTTCACGAAAGTTTTTTTTGCTGGAAATAAAATATATGTAAATTTCTCTTAAAACTAAAATTAAAATTAAAGTCATAATACCTTGATTTCTAACAAAAGCAGCAACCACAAGATCATTTACTTACTTTTCATTACAAATATGAGATTTTGTGAAAGGGAATCTTTATTTTTTTCTATCGCACCAGCAATTTCGTAAGTAACCTATAATAAAATATTGTGACATCATTAGTAATGACCAAT
The DNA here is from genome assembly GCA_013400135.1 of Rhinoptilus africanus. Taxonomy (NCBI): domain Eukaryota; kingdom Metazoa; phylum Chordata; class Aves; order Charadriiformes; family Glareolidae; genus Rhinoptilus; species Rhinoptilus africanus. The sequence goes on along the minus strand of VXBO01006149.1, from coordinate 277,511 downwards.
GCATCTTTTAAAAATCTTACAGCAGTAGAAATGAAACTATGGGGTTTTTCCATTCAACAGTTAAAGGCTGGCACCAGGTAGACTCTTTTGTTCCTTTCCTAGTGCCAACAATACTAAGCAGAAGAACTGGTTGTTGAACATTGTGTGTCTCTGCAAGCATACAGAAATTTCATCAGACTGATTCTAAAACATTTCCACAATGCAAGACTTTTATTCAAAAGCATAATGTTGAGCAGAAGACAGTGAGCTAAATATCAGTTTCCCTGTAGGTTGGGTGAGTTGCTCCCAGATCACAGATCTCCTTGTCAACGAGAAGCTGTCCACGCTGACCATGACAAAACACTCATGGAGCAATCTGAGTCCTGGCTCATGCTCAAGAAAAGTTCCAGCCATTTATACGTCCTTTGGAGGCAAGTTAAGTCAGGTTATGTATAAATCCTATTTACCTTTCTAACAGCTAGGCACATAAGGATTTTGGACTACCTTAGTTGCCTTTTTTCATAATTTCAAGAACAGACAGTTGGATTGTCACTCCCTCTGTCATCTAACTGCAGACAAGCTCTAACGCATGTGGTGGGCACTCTGAGAAGTGAGCAAAATGAAATGCTTTAGCCAGAGATCCTGATGGTACATCCAAAATGAGGAAATATGACCAAGCCCATCCCAGGAGACACTGTATTGAAAAGCAGCACTAAGAACAAAAAGCAGTCACCGAGCCCGGCTTGGGGTTTTTTAACCTTTTATGGGGATGAAAGACAAAAAAACTAGTTAATTTATAGTCTTTAAACAGCTCTACCTTGCACAATAGTAGAACCCAAAGGGAATTTTTAAGTTGAAAAGGAAGAAAATTATAGACTGTAGTACCTCCAGGGTTAGGCAGATATGTAATGGGAATTTCTTACAATACAGTTTGGTTTGGTTTACCTTGGTACCATGTTTCTATCTAAAGCCTTTTTTAAGCTTTTTATTGGATCTCTATCCTAAGACCTTTAGATATTTGGAGAAATTTTATCCTTGTATATTTAATAAAGCTGTAAATATATAATTAAGATTAGTAATACTAATCAGTGCATTAATTTTGTTTTCCATTGAGTCATTTGACAATTAAGTAATGTTATCTTACTCACGAAAGAGATTATATGACTTGGATGTGTATAATCTGGTATAGTTAGTAATTGTCAAATGATGTAATTAGTATGGCATCTGACACAGAAAAGGTATTATAAGAGAATTACCTTCTTTTCCATGACAGATGCAGCGTTATATAATTTCCTAATCACATCTCCTAAGAACATACAACATCGTTAGCAAACTATTAGAATAATTTAAGTATACTATTAAATGCTTTTAGTGTACTTAAAGTAAATGTTCTATCATACTGGCCCATAAAAGATAATTAACAGAACTTATTTGACAAATCTATAATGCCAGTTCCTAATTGAGTGTCTTAGGCTTTGACTAAATTAGGAGAGTTAGTATTGGTGGAAAAAGTAGGTAAGTATAGCAGTGGGAGATACTATATTATGATTAACTGCCTATATTGAAACAAGGAGAAGCTTCAGTAGCAGTGCTGGTACAATACATCACCAACTTCTAGAACTATACTCGTAAGACATTTCTCATATCACATAAAATACATAAAAGTTAGCAGGATTCCCCTTTATGAAGAAATCACTAACTCTCTAGCAGTTTTCCCATAGACTTGGTAAATTAATTCACTGCCGAAAGACATGAAAGCTGACTCAATGAAATGGCACTCTAGGGTTCCATATTCATTGCCAGTCCCACAAAAGAGAAAAAGAAAGAAGTGCTCTTCTAGCTGCCAATTTTGTTCATTTAATCCTGCCCTCATCAGAGATGCCAACCTACATAGCACTTTGCCTAAAGCACATATATTTCCCTCAGTTTTCTACCACTGAGTTTCTTAAGTAAATCTGTCCAAAACTCTGCACTGACTGGCACTCAAACACAGTGGACAGTTATTCTGAGGAGACAAAAACCAAACAAATATGATTCAGGCAGGAAACGTGCAATTGCTTAGATCATGGTTCTGATATTATAAAACATACTCCTTATTCTCACTTCTGTTTATTACAACTGTTTCCTCTATCTTGCTTTACATGATGAACTCTTTGGGGTAGACAGTATGTAAACCTACATGTCTGTGTTCACCAAAGGAAAGAAGATCTTTAGATACCATCTGAACTCGTTGAAATATTTTTATTAAAAAAGAAAATAGTGTGCAGGTCCACGCTGCATTTTATTTCATTAGAATAGATTAAAACAAGAAACGGACTGCATATGCTCTCCTTCTTGATTTAAATTCAGAAAGGAAGAGAGCTTAACCTAAGTACAGTGGTAGTGGAGAAGGCCAAATGTTCATCTAGTCCTGGATATTTAGGGAAAAATATTGAGGAAAACACCCACTCTCCCTCCCACCAGTTCTCCTCTCAGCTTCTAGGGTTCTGCGCATTAGGCAGCTCTAGACCTGCAGGCTGTATCTCATCTTCGTGTTTAATATCTCTGGACTGACATTTCCTCCATGAGTCTCCATTATTAATTATTAATATTTTCAGCATCTATAACACTCTGTGGCAAGGAGTTTCACTAGTTACTCACTATGTGAAAAAACCTCTTAGTTTTATTTGCTTTGAACCTGTTTTCTGGTCATTTAAGTGGACATAGCTGGTTTTAATATCACAAGAACTAGAAGATACAAACAAGAGGTAAAAAGAACCCACCACCAGGAAAACAGAAGGCTCACACACTAAATGTGCACAGAACTAACTTTGGGAACCGCTCGTTCCTCTTATCTTCTTACATACTGTTGCCTCTTTGATTCATTAATCATCGTGCTGCCACTTCATCGTACATCTTCCCTCAGAAATTTCTATTCTGAATTGAAGTATCCCCTCGTATAATGTCTGAATTTTGTAAGGAAATTTATCTAATTTTTTTTAGATTTCCCAATATACTTTATCAACAGGGCCACCTTTACACATAATTTTCATCAATTCCTTCAAATACTTTTTTTTGTAAATAGTTCTCACATCTTGTGGTAGGGCAAAAGGACTCATTGTTAATGGCAGATCCAGCATGAAATCTGAAACAAACTAGGAAATTGCCACCTGGAATGTTAAGGTTGATTTGGCTTAATTAAAAGGGAAAATTTTACTATTTCAATAACAAAATGTAACTCAGAAACTCAGTTTTGCATGTGTTGTTAAATTTAGATAATAAGAAAATAACCAGTTCATATAGTTAAAAGACAAAATTTTTAGAAAATGTCCAAGGACAATTTCAATGCACAGTGGGTCACTTGTAGTTGTTACTTTTCTGCCAGTACTTTCATGTGAGTGGTATCATTTAAAAGCTTGAATGTGCCATTTTTTTCAGGATCACTGGGCTTCTCACTCTCCCCAAACAAGTCTTGTTTACCAATGAGTGAAGCAAATAATTTTATATATTCTGTAAAGTCTTATTCTAACACTGTGATAGAAATAGTAGCATACTGAAACCAGTAAATATTTAGAAAAAATATAGAAGGGTGGGGGGAAGGGTTCTATTACTTTCCCCTATAAGTGGAAGTCCCAAATCAAGTCTACTTAAAAAAAGAAACAGAGAGAGAAAGGAAGAAAAAGCATGACTATCTTGTCTGCGTGAAAAAGAGAATCTTTGTCAAGTAACCTTTATAGGCTTTGGTATAGCTTGGACTAGACTGATTTGATTGTTATGTCTGGGGATTCAGCCTGGGGAAAAAAGAGAGAAAATGAAAGCATCCTTATTGATTAATCCATCTCCGTTTGTCTTTTGATTTAGAGGTTCAGTTTCAGAGTCTGCCTGGGATATATAAGGCATTTCAGAGAAGACTGCCTTGCTGAAGGTGAGCTGACAGCTGAGAGGTATTTCTGAAATGCAAATAGCTGAGAAATGGAACAGACATTGATCTGCACTTAAAGGACATTATGTGCACTGGTTTATAGAACAAAGAAGTTGGTCTTTTAATCTGATCGGTTTATTACAGTACTATAAGTGACAACAGTGGCAAGGCAAACAACGGCATGGGGTTTATCAGGTTTGTAAATTCAAGTATATATTTAAGCTGCGGAAAGCTTACATTATCATGACATATTATTCAGATTACATGAACAATGGGCAAATAGCTCATTAGCTCGAACATCAGTATGTTAAATACCACTATTAGGTAAAGCTGTGTCTCTTGGCTTTGCGCTAAGACAATATATTTCAGCTTTACTTATTGATATGTTAATTCTTCCACAAAATTAAAGAAAAGAACTTTGAGTCCTTGAGAAAGTTTGGTGATCGAATTTTACTCTTCAAAAATCACGACTACCAGTGAGGCTGACGGTTCAGCGATGTAATTCATGTGAAGCCCTTCGATACATGGGAGCCTACTATGTAAATATTAATGTTATCAATAAAAGTGCCTCGAAATTCAGTATTACACATTCTTAGCATAGTTTCAGTTGATGGACAGATGCATTGATCAACTGCACCCAGAAAACACTTTGCTTCCTCAAGGCAAGCTTGCAGCGTGCAGCATGGTATCGGCGCGCCTTTCCTCTCGTGGTGCTGCCAGGCAGACAGCTGAGAACACCCACATTCATGTTAGGCACCAAAACCAAAGCAATGCCCCAGATAAACAGAATTTTTCCAGGAGAGATCAGACTGCCAGTGTTCAAGGAAATGTGCCGAACAACCTTCAGATAAAGCCTTCCACTGGCATTTTTTTTTTCAGTCATACAAAACCTAAATCATCCTTTTCTACCTTCTGCCTGAACTGAACAGATAAGCTTTTTGTCTTATAACACTCAGATACCAAGACATTAAATAGCTCTTAGAAGAGACTCAAAATGTGTCAAGGCATTGTAGGATTCTGTTCAGCTGCAAAATTAAAACTGGGAGATAAAGTAAAATACTTGATATGATCAAGTACTGATGTTCACAGTGGCCTTTGCTGAGCGTATGTTCATATAGTTAACAACTGTATCATATTGTTCATGCAGAAAAAGACAGATTCAGTGATGTGTAGGCATAATAGTAAAATTATAGAGAAATGAATAAAAAGTTGCTTGCTTTCTTCCTCAGGATCATGTTGTCACATTTGTGTAATACAGTATTCTCTCTACGCTCTCACTGAAAAATCTCACCCCTGTGTTGATTTCTTCTATGGGCAGAAGCTTTCTTGTGCACATTGTTTTCCCCATTTGAACCACTTTCTTCATTTCAAAACGGTAAAGAAAGTATGAAGCAATCAAAGGTCTCTCAGAATGATATTGTACATATAGATTTTCTTAAAGCATTGTTTTCACCAGAAATTCAGGTATGGATTCCAAATTCTTTAGGATTTTTTCCCTTACACATTACTCTCAGCTTCTTTTTCATATATACCTTCTTAGCCTTGCTTTGACCTCATGTTTTCATTTTTTCACTTCTGACCCATTTCTCTTCTCTTTTCTCTCAGTACTGCCTTTTCTGGAATGGTCTAAGGCTAACCAGGATTGCAACAACAATATGGCATGTGTAGTCCTAGGAGAAGCTACTGAGCATAAACACAAGGGCATGGGCAATACCTGACAATGCAGGACTACAAGCCATCAAAAAGACTTCATATTATAAGAAAAAGTAAATTTTCTATGGCTATCCTGACACAAAACATTAAGTTATGAACACATTAGTGGTCTTTAAGACTGCGTGGACTCATCTGTATCAGCTGTAATTCTCTCATAATACAGAGCAAGTGGTATCAGTTTTGTTCACAAAATACTGTCTGTCAATCACAACTAAATATATAAAAGAGGTCTCTTCATTGAGATGCTGCAATTTCCAGTATAACTGCATTTAAGAGTTGCTAAAATAGCTACTCTAAGTGCCTGAGTAAAGATATGAACCTGATTCTACCTGGACTTCAAGCTACATACATAACTTACTGATGAAAAGTAGCCCGAATTACAAAGGTCCATATGAGACTCATACCAGGGCAAAACCAGAATATTTGCTTTTTTGCTCTAGATGACTTGGAGTAGCAGCTGTTTCACATTGGCTGTGAACCACATTGCAGTTAACAACTTTTGTCACCTAGAGAAATCAGGATGTCTGCCTTTGCCCTCTGTTTACCACAGAGCCTGCATTCAGTGGGGCTTCCTCCACAAACACCAGCCTAGACACATCACCCGCATATAAATGATTAAGCCTAGAAGTGAAAAATTTCATGTTCAATTACCTGTCACATTTTACTGGTAATTCTTTTTCTACCCTCTGGGTCTGATTCATCTTTCAGTTATACTCAGGGAAATAATGGGAAGCTCTACTAAGTTAAAGGAGTTACAATCAGTGAAAAATTGTGTGAGAATAAAATCAAGTCTTGTTACGATTTTTGAGATCTCTGAAGGTAATGACCCAGAGAAAGATTGCTTTATATTTCCCTTACCTTAGACTTATTTAATTGATATCAGACTATAAAAATGGCTCTCAAAACCTGACAAACTATACTGTTACTTCATAAATGAAATTCTTATTTTTGAGTGCCAATAAAACCTGATATATTTAAAAGCCTGATCCTTCAACAATTTTCTTAAAGCATAAATCACAAATGACATTTATAAAAAGCTACTAAATGTAGTAAGTAATAGCACAATCTAAAGAACAGCATCAGCAGTTTTAAAATCACAGTTGTTATTTTTCAACTTATCAACTTACGAAGACATACTAGTCTGAAAATAATCTCAATCTGTATAATTATTTGGTACAGTAATGCTATCATCAGATTTTATGTAAATATACATCATAAATCACTGGAAATTTCAATCTATGATAGCTAGATAACAATTCCGTGGGATATCAAAAATGCAAGTGTCTTTAAGGGTTTTGTCCAATCACTATTAAAGTAAGGAGAGTTAAACACTTGCACGGGAACTTCTCTGTTTGTCAGTGACAAGCATTCTACTGCCATACAGATGCAAAGAACAACCTGACTGTCTGGAATATTTCCTTGGCTAATGTAAATCAAAGGATCTCCATTGACTTCAAAAGAATGTGTGAATTTACATTACTTGGAGAGCTGTCTATTTGTTCATACTTTTAGATTAAATGTCATTACTATTATTAGGAAAAGGTCAAATCAAATGTCTATGTTACAAAGAAGAAAAAATCTAAACAACCATGCAAGGATAAAACACACGTTAATGAAAAGTGTACTCCTTACCACTCACACTTTAACTTTCAGAACGGGGCACCTGAAACTTTGATCTTAACAAATGCTGCTACTGAGTGCTTCTTCAGAGAGTAAGACAAACATTTTTTTTAATTTTAAAGAAATTTTCTGGTTAAAGAAATTGTTCTGGTTGCGATTTTAATGCAGCTGCCTTCTTGCTGCTTTAATGTCAGGTTTTTTGGTGTGTGGAACTTTTTAAAGCCATAAATTTGCATGGAACTTTTTGAAGCCATAAATTTGTATAATCATGGCAGAACTCCATGAAAAAAATATTTACCTAACAAATATAGAACAGATTTATAAACAAATGTAGACATCTGGAGTCCACGGTCAATTCCTAACTCTGTCACTTTAAGTGCTAATCATTTTCGTAAAATCATCCTTGTGCTGTTATCTAACCACTGCCTGCCTTCATTCCTACTGAAAAGTCCCAGTAGTGAAGGTATTCAAACCACTTAACTTTGGCAAATAATTTGAGTCTAAGTAGAGGGACTTATGATGAAAGAAGAGCCTCCAGGGAGTTATTCAGAGTATTTAGGTTAGGAATTTAAGCACTGCCCAAATAGTCTTAATCCTTTCCATAATGACCACATTTCTATCACCAGGGCAGGAACAAATTTGCCTGCGTCAGAACACTACTCAACACTTCCATTGACTTAATTTCCAAATGAGGAGCCACAAAACAGCCCTTTCCCCATTTATATTGCTGTAAAGGACCCTAATCTGGTTAAAGAAGACTAAGCATGCACATTGCAACCTTTCATCTGTTCTGGAGAGCTCAGGGCATATAATGCTGCCTTGAGATGTGACAGAGCCAGCAAGTCTTTTTTTGGTGACTTGGAGACAAGTCTTGGACATGCCTCATAGGAGTACCCACTACCAATAGTCGGCTGACTGGGTGTAAATCTGTTCCACCTAAAATATTAATCATTGCAGAAACTGTGTCATTCAGTACTTTTAGCAGCATGGATAAGAGTTATTTTTCTGATCTTCTTACCCTAGCAAACATGTAGAACTCCCTTCTGATTCTAAACTCATTTTCTAGCAGATAAACTCCCTGCATTTGCTACTCAGAAAATCATGTGAGGGAAGGTTGCTCTAAGTACCTCTCACAATAAGCAGCAGGAAAGCTATTACATTTATTACAGAATTCTAACATGCATTCTGATCAAGACTTCATCGTAGCTGGCCTATTTCTTGCTCATAGAACTGTCTGTTCATCTCACATGTTCATCTAAACTCATCTCTTCTGTCTGTGGTTAGGTAAAGAGAGGAGGGTCCAGGTGTCAGTTGTCTGTTCATCCTGAAGCACCTGCAGTGTCCACGTGCCTTCCATGGAGAACTCTGAAATTATTAGGTACGCGTCACATGCTGCCACTAATTCCTGAAAAAGCCAGGTTCTGCCTGACAGCAGGCTTTGCTGAGATCTCAAGTTTAATGACCTACTACATAAAGTCACCAACTACTAACGCTTAAGTTATATTTATAAACAGCGCAGCGCCTATGATCACAATGTGGTGCTTCTGAGGCACAGTAGCTAAACAGCTTGTAAATATGCTATGCATAAAGTTTTTATAGGACTCCCTCAGAGGATGGATAGCTCATGGGATCATCTGCATAAGACTTAGAAAGTGTGAAAGGACACAGAACAAGATGTTCAGATGTAAAGACCAACTCCTGCAGCCTTCAGTCTATGTTCTCACCTGATTTCAGTGTAAATTTTGGAAAAGTGGTAACTCGGAGCCCCCATTGCATTATGCCCATATAAACTACATTCATTAGCTCATTTCAAATACTGTGCCTCGAACAGAGAGAAGCTGCAGCATGTCATATTAATCACAGAGGGGCCAATCTGTCAGATTATCTAAAAAAAAATATTATCCCTTTAAACATATACCTATTTTGCTTGCTCTGGGCTGCGGGTGGTTGTGGAGACAATAGGAAAAAGAGGTAGTATTGGAAAGAAAATGGTAAGAGGCCTATTTAACAGAATTGATTACGCTTTTCCCGTGAACACTGCAGGAGGGGAAATGCAAAACATTCATCCTGTTTTACAGCCATATTTAGAGACACTTAGCATGTTCCGGGATTTTGCAGAAAAAAACAGAAAAAAAATGTTTTGGTTATGATTACTAACAAAAAAGAGTGTGCTTTTTTTTTTTTTTACCAGATGCATGCTGGTATCCAAAGTATCTACATATATGGCAGAGGATCTACAGGGAACTTGTACTGTTCTGGAACAACATCTGAAAGCAAACTGACAGCCAACTGGAATGGCATTAAACATTTATGCTGAGGTATCTGAATCACCCCCTTCTACGTGAAATGCTTGCAGTGAAGATACAATTTAGGAGCCAGAATTAGGTAGTCTGAATACCACCCAATATAATACAAACTATGTATTTTATTACACTAGATACTGCATTGGGATTCTAAGCTGTCCTCTGAAAATTCATTACTGGAAAGTGAATTGTTATTTATAGCCAGGAGTCAGAGAAGCCATGCAGAATTTTGTTTTGTTTACTCTTTTTCATTAACTGTGTGTAAGCAATCATTCAAACAACTTACCCTCCCAGCATAATGCATAACAGTGAAGGTGGAGCCCTGATCCTTTGGGGCAAGGTTACCGTTTCCATCTTTTGTGGAGGAATATACTGTATTTGTGTCTAAAGTATCCAAATAAGATTGAATGCGTTTAGAAAGACTCTGTTCCACTGACCAAACAGATTGGCTTTCTTCATCCAGCATTGACAAAAAGCCTGATGGTTTCTAAAATGAAAAATAGATTTTTCTTGTTTTATACAGGAATAAAAGAATTTCAGTTGTTTCTTGTAGAGTAACAAAGTTTGTAATTTAGTAAACAGAAATATATATCACCCCAAAGAAAAGGCAAAAAATGGTTAAAGTATTCTGGTAAGTCTCCAAGACTGTGCACATCAGATAATTCTGCAAGGAACATAGGGAATAATATTTCAGTTGCCAAAAATGGTAGCTATCGATGATCTTTCAGGAAACTGATTGGGCTACTTTCTTCTTAGAAGTTATACTCCAGAAACCATCTCCGGGCACGAAAGAAACTGTCTGGTTTACAACTGAGACTCGTCAGTCCTACAGCTGCGTTAAGGAAATGGCATGATACACAGATTCTATGCGGGAATCAATACAGACAAGGAGTTTCTGTTACATTTTCTTCAACCCTGGACTGTTAGAAAGCTCTGTTACCCCTCGAGCTATGAGGGCGGTTATGACAGCCCTCTCTATGCTCTCTTTGGACCCATAACCTTCTCTACAGAGTCATAAATCAGAAAATGCAGGCAAAAGTTTGTATTAGTCCAACGTGCAGAGACTGTGTATAAATATACATGGTGTAAAATGGATCTGAAAACTACCTGAAAGAAAAAATCCAAGGCTGCGGTATGGTTACCAGGAGAATACACCGTTTCCATGGTAACTCCCTCTTGTACACATTCTGCTTGCTCTTGTAGGAAAAGCACTTCATTGATGTACTGGTGTATCTTCTCATTGGTCATGTTGACACACAGCTATTGTAAAACCAAGAAAAAAATGAGTATTAGAAGTTTACTGCATAATTCATCGGTGTAGGTTTTACTGCACGTCTAATATCGAATTTGATGAAATGTCAATCCACAACATGTTATCTCTTGCTAGACCATAGATTAGCAAGACCCTAGGGAAATTCACATTTTAACAGCTATTAGTATTAAATTGGGAATAAACCGTTTTCTGCCTGCACAGGTCATTGTGAATTCCACATAAGAATTATCAAATACCAGCACTGTCAAATATAGTGCAGATTTACACTAATTCCATTGATTGAAGTCGGGTAACTGTACGCAGAAATCGGTACACTTAACATTCTTCTGCAGTTTATATTCAGGAAGACTATACAGACTCAATGTGCTTTTAGGAAAAAAACCAATAACATATTTTGGCTAAGATCCTGACTCTGTAGTTAGTTCAACAGTAACAAAGACATTCAAACTCTGCTTCCATATATAATGGCACTGAAGTCTAAAGCAGTCTCTGAAGAACTCATTGTGTTTTGCCCTAATATATGTTATAAAACACCTAAGGACATTTTACTAGATGTTTCTCTCCATTTTATTGATATTCTAAGGGAATACTGGCATGAAAACGGTCTGCAATATAAAAGTTCAAAGTTTGGAGAGATAAATAATATAAAAGCCTCTCAAATATTTTCTTTTATTGCCTTATAAAAGGTGTAGTGCCACTTTTGCAAAATAAATAGTTTAATAGGAATCTGATTTTCAATTAAAAACTGGTGAGAATTGTATCAGCTTATTTTAGGACCTTTTGTATTTTATTCAAAGCTCACAGTCTGCAAAAAAGTAAATATTTAATAACCTTGTGGAATAAATGTTTTAACTTTTATTTACATAAAGGTGGAAATTTTAGTGGAAAATTCTAAAATCTCCCTCAATGCTGTACTAACTGTCACTAAGAAATTAAGAAAACAGAAACTCCTAAAAGGGTGGAAGAACCCTTTACATGAGGAATGATGTAAGGAATGCTTGCATGCAGTCTCTTCTCAGACTAAAGCAGTCACGTATTTGTTTTGGCCATAAACTATACCTTCCATGAATAAAGTGTGTAAAAGCAATTCCACAGGCAAGTCATATTAATAAATATGAAATATTTAGATCAAAAATACATGGCTTAACATTCAGATGAGGGAAAAGAACCCAAGTAATGTGTAATATTTGCCTGAATTTTCCATTAGCAGCTCATGCTGGTATAGTCAACCTGCACCTGCTAAACAATGAAATAGACTAGTGTGAATAACAGTCAGAAGGAATAAAACAAAACCCCATTTCATAATCAAATGTCTGTTATTAATTGTCTTTACCAATGCATGATAGTGCAGACAAAAGACAGCCTTGAATAAAACCACCATTTTTTAAAAGAGGAATTTCTAAAGATTCAGATTATTATCTCATTTTATTAACAATGAAAGTATACAATTGACTTACCTGATCTACTTATTTTATGGAAAAAGACAGCTTTTTTAACTTTGTGACAGGCAAAATATGCTTTACTGATCACTTTTTGAGTTCTTATTCTAATTACAAAATCTTTTCAGAAGCTTCTTAACATTATTTTAGAAGGCAGACATAACATTACAAGCTTATACTTCACAGGACATGTAAAGCCTTAAAAATGAGGCATGCTGTGTAAATCTTTATTTGCAAATGAGTTATTTAGAGAACTATGTCATTTAACTTTACACAGGTATATTCTACCATGAGAAAAGCTGACAAAATCACTATAAACTTAAGCTTACTTGTTATCTTGGGCCTGTCTCCTAAAATACATAAAAACAATAAATGTACTTGGGGACCTGACTGTGCAGCAAAATTGTTAAACTACACCATTCGATCTGGTTTAGTCATATCTTAAAAAGCTCTGATGAATAGCATTGGTTTTAACTGACAAAAGTAAAAGGCATATTATTTTGTTAAAACATTCATACATAATACGATGGGCCGGTAAAGAAAAAAATTATAAACATTTATAAATACTACTGATCAGTATATTATGGCATACACCGGTGTGCTTTTTAGTAATATAGGCAATGCTGTGATTCAGGTTTACAGATTTGCCATGCTGAAGATAAGGTTCTGGAAACCAGAGCAGAAAGCAACCTCAAGCAATTATAGAAATCTCAAGCTGCTCCAAAAGCTGCTCTCTCCAGCAGTGGCTGTGAGCAACAGCTCTGCAGAATGAGAACCAGGACAGCAGCCAGGGACGGCTGAAAAGCAAGGCATTCGGATCATATCTTTCTCCGTTTCAGTGTTTTATACAGCCTGCTGGGAAAAGGCAATAAAATGAATGTTTTGAATCAAAAGCTTGACACGGGTTGGCATAATAATTAAAACAGCTGAAATCAGAAATCAGATGAAAATGAACTAACCCAATGCTAACCCAACTTCTTTTGCTCCGTGTCATAAGAAGTATTACATAAAACAATGACATATTTTCTGTCCAAAGATATGGAAAGTTCAGAAAACTGCATTTTTTAAACATGTATTTAATTGCACCCATGAAAATTAGATGGAAATATAGTAGTAATGAAAGAAAACACAATGAAATTTTTACCTAAACCAAATGTTGTGGGAATGCCTTTAAGCATTGTGTATTTACTTTCCCTTGCAGGATTACTCAACATTAACTATGCTATTTTTTGTCATTAAACATTGTTAAACGCTCTTTCCATGCCTCTTATTGGCTCCATTGTATGTCTCTTCTGTAAAAAATCCTCCTTTCTATTTGTCTTCCTTTCTAATCCTAACTCGCTGTCACTTCTCAGTGGAAACAAATACACCATTTATATAAGTCTTCATTAAAAAGTACTTCTAGAATATTATTAGGAGAAAAAAAATGATCTTGTTTAAGTATCTAAGCAAACAACTTGCACTATCATCCTAATTGTAGAATCTGGAAAATAATATAGTGGCATTTGGTAAAAGCAGTAAGTATTCATCACGTCAGACAGTGTTAGCTTGACCTTTCTTCATTTACTGCATTTGACTAGTTAGTACTATTAAGTATACTCCAAATTCAAATATAGGTAGAAGACCAAAATTGTACTGTATTCTGAAGACAGAAAAGCACCTAGGACTAGCGAAATTTTCCTGCTCTTCATTTTATATAGGTAACTATTTGAAACGGCATAGCCGATAAAAAAAGGAATTTGTGAAAAGAAATCTTGGTGACTGTCAATCAGTGAGGGAACGATGGATGTAAACACCTTTTGGAAAGCTCATTTACATCCTTTGGTCATGCAGAAGGATTAGCTCTCTCAAGCGATGCGTATTCAGAGCACAGAGAAAAGCTTACCACCATCATACCAATACATCTATCAAGCCATATGTCATGGGCCAAGATGATGAAGCTACAATGCCAAGTTTAGTTTGCAAGGATGTGCTCTAGCATTTCTCAAAAATGTAATTCTAAGATAGTGGAAGGCAGAATCATCATCTATTTACTGAGGTTGGGCTCAGAAAATATTTTTAAACCTAAGGTTGACAATCACTTATTTCTCAGATGTATCTTGATCACTCTTCCCCCTTGTATCTGCTTCCCAAACATTTACACATCCCTTTTTTTATGTAGAGTACCAATCAGAATATTTTTAATGAATGTACAACAAAACTAGAATCCATTACATTTCTTCCTTTGCTTCTTAGGGAAAACAGGATCTAACTGATTTCTTATTTTCCATGCAGTTCCAACAAAAATTCAAGCATAGTCCTTCTTTCTGTCAGAACTTTATTTCACTGTGAATTCGTGTCATCTCTGGGGTCAGTTGCCATTAGCTGATCTGTGTTCCTCAAATAAAGTAAACCAGAATCCAGTCCTATATTAAAAATTTATTATGGGTAGCTCTCACCTGTAAAGCCTTCCACAAAGGAGGGTCTGAAAAGCCTCTCCAAAAGGGACACAATTTCAACACAAAGTGGAATAGTCCCCAACCTGATTTTGTACATATAAAAGTATGAAAGAAACAAGCAAACAAACATGGTAACAACATGTTAACAACAGTCTTTCCTTGAAAGAATTTGGAATTACCGACACTGAAATAGTTCCAAAATATTTTTTCACTCACACTGCTGACCAGCAACTAAGTCCCGTAGGATAAAAAAGGGTGCTGCTGTGGAAAAGTAAGATACATGCTCTTGTGCAGCATTTCACCAATCAATCACAAACTATGTCTAGCTGGGAATGTCAATTTTAGACAAATGATTTTACGGTTGGCCACAAAGTGTCTACCGTAAAAGAAATAAAAAAGAAAAAAAGGCAAATCCAAAGATGGCTGACTTCTTCTGTATAAAATGAAATATAGGAATGCTCCTTCAGACTGTTCGAATGCAGGCACTTGTGTGTGTGACCTCCTGTCTGCTAGCACTGGGACTGCAGTGACTGTAGAGTTTTATCTATTCATATCCATCCACCTACAAAACAGGCAACGTGAGCTTACATTTGCATAGCTAGAAGTGGTCTCACAGCTGAGGCTATGCAATTTAATAACAAATATTCTGTTACGGCTGTTTTGTCTAGGAAACGTCACACGACAGCAGGGTTAACTAAAGAAGTAACATGCTGAGAAGTTAAAACCTGCCATACTTAATCATAGAAGTAGGTGAAAATTCCTGTGAACACAGTAGGGTTGCATGAGCTCTTCTGCTTCACCACAGTGACTCTGAAGTCCTGAGTGGGGCAGGCAATGCCCCCTGCTCTCGCAGCCAGTTGGCTCCTATCGCGAGAGATGTGCTGCGCGGAGCTGCCAGGGGAGCCATGCCTCTCCCAGCGCCCTACTGCATCACACAGGTAACGCCCCACATGCTTTAATGGACATAGACTTGAACGGGAGTCAAGAGACACTTGACTGTTTCCATGACCTGTGGTCCTAATTCAGATAAATCACTTGTATTTCCTATAAAAAGGAAATTAGGATATATATACTTTCTTCTGCAAAACTTAAGAGGTCTACAGAGGCAAAACATCATAGAACACCTAAGCACATTATTCAGCAAAAGCCAAATATTTTTTCAGTTTACCACATGAATTAGACATCAGAGAGGAAAGACTCTACTACAGTCCATATTATTTAACTGCATCATTGCTCTTTATGATCCTTCCACAACTACAGACCTCTGGTTTTATAGAAAGACCTGACTTTCTGCAGGAGGAAGAAACACAACTCTTGCTACTCTAAGGTCTGGTTCTTCTGCTACAATGCAATTTTCTTAGAAACAATTACAGGAAAATAGTACAGGCAACTTTATCGGCCTTCCCTCCTGCTTTATGGCTTGTTAGGTTCATTGATCATGAGTTCTTTCCATTTGTGTTGCATGCTCTTGTGGTGAAATGATATACTAGCATAAAGGCCTACAGAAGATAGCAGCATTTCTTGACTGTGCTATTTGAAGTTGTGCTGTGAAGGAACCATGACCTAACCTAGTTTTAAATTCTACCAGAAGAGAAGTAGACATTTTCTACTTTTAAACGAGTGTAGATTAAACTGTAAACAAATATAGTCCCTCTCAAACAAGGAAACCTAAGCAAACGTGGCAAACTAACACTGGAAACTGACATTGCTGGTTTTGGTAGAGCACTCATATTTCCTGAAATGATCATAAAATGAAGGCCACTTATTTATAGAATAGGACGGACAAATCTGTGCTCACTTCTGATCGTGTTCCAGTGTGGCTGTATACAAAGCTGTTCTGGCTCTGCAGGTATGCAGCTGCTCTAGGAAAATGCTGTACCCAGACTAATGATCACTGCTGGGATGTGATTGTAAATTGTAATTGGAGTGAGGTAAAAGTGTACTGTAGTCATTTACCAGGGCTCAGCTGATGAGCAGTAACTCACTCAGTCCTGGTAATTCAGAAGCTTTCAGTCTTTATTGAGCTCCCTCAGACTGCGGCTTCTAAAAACACTGTCCCCTGTCTTTCAGCTTTCAAATTTCATACCAAAAATCACAACTCCACTCACTAGCGCTTGTTCAATACATTTATTTAATGTTATTTTAGAATTACATGTCCTATTTTTAATATTATAAATATAATGTATCACACATATATTCTATAAAATGAAGGCTTACCAATGCTCACCAAGAACAAGAAGAACTGAACACTTAATTAATACTGTTTTTAACACCTCATGTTGCCTTCTATTAATTGTCTAGAAAACTTTTCTCCTTGCAAGCTGACAGTCACATAATCTTGCTGCAGAAGTTACCAGATTCTTGGTGTAGACATAATTAACCTTACTTGTCTAGTTTTTTGACATTTATTGTCCTATGCATTGCTCATTAATCGTTCTTAGGCCAATTCTTGGTTTGTCTTTGACGTTTCAGTACTCTAATGCCCTGTCATTCCAACACACTCACTGAAGCGAACGAGGTTTTTTACCTGTTTTATCCAGCTCTCTCTTCCTGAACTCTCTTCAAACACAGTCTATTGAGATGAATTGCTTAAATTTACATGTAATTTAGTATCATATTGCTCTCTTAATTATGATATTAAACTGTCTATCAACTGACCTGATTTGAAGCACCAAACAGATTAATGCAGCTGCTTGGAATGTCCCCAGATTAGGGCAATCATGAGGTTTTAACCTTTCTTGAAAATAGTTGTAAATTTTTTTTTTTTCAAGAAAGCAGGCAAAAAAATCACAAAGAATGCCTTGTCTTACAATAATTTGAAACAAGAGGCTCATTTTCCCCAAATTACTTTTGTGACGCCATTTTAAAATATGTTAATCTAAATGTGATGAAAAAGTTATTTTTATGGCTCCTCTCCTGTTTGACTGTAACATTTAATGTTAACGCTCTGCAATCACAGGCCTTGACACTGGGCATGTTTGTAGACATGATGCAATGTTTTGCATGAGGACCCTATCTGGGCTAACAAGCCTGTTTATCATCAGGGTTAACGAGCCCAGGCAGAATCCTGAACTAGGCTAGACTGCTAGACAGCTCAAGGTTTTGAGTGCAGGCTGGTTTGGGTATGTCTGCATGATTACATTGTGCCATGGGGAGATATAAACTGCTTCTTTTCACTGAAACCGCAACCTATCACTTTGGGAATCAGATGTGTTAATCATATTATAGAGTTCATATATATAAATGAACTCTTTAATTCCCTCACCTCTATTCTATTCTATTTTCAGGAATGCAGTTCAGTAGTTTCTGAGGTAATGACTCAAGGTATTACTCAATATTACTCAACCAAATGCTTTCAGTGCAGGTGGAGGGACAGCAAGTGTCTCCTGAAATATATCTATTTAGAAAAAATAAAATAATAATGCAAAGTTGAATTTGAAATTCTTATGTTTCCTATGCAGAAATCATAAAATAAACTACTTTTTACTCATTTTTCTTTAAGTCTTATATTTTCTCTCCAAGCATCCTGTGCAGTCACTAAGCAGAAATCGACTTACCTCAGAAACTGGAATTCATGGTATTTCATGATGTCAGTTGCAGAACTTACATGAGTTTCATGACAGTAAACAATGCAGAACAGGGTCAAAGGAAAACAACCAGTAAGTCCCAAGATGTACCTCTCTCTTCTCAGATACATTTTAAATGCATACAATATTTTATTCTTATTAATCAGTAGTTTTAAAAATTTTTTTTAAACATATATTCAGTCTGTTAAAATGTTTTTGGGTTTTTTTTTCACTTGGTATTTTCCCCCAAAGTAGACATAGTTCTTAATTCAGCAAATGTTCAAGCAAGGTAGAACTGTAACAGCAAAAGGAGTTTGTGAGAGCAGAACTGGAATATGCTTTAATGCACTCTTACACGCTCTTACGAAGGTAGAGGTAAACTCACCCTGTTTATGCTTTCAAACGTGGAAATTGGGTAGTGATGTAAACATGCTACACAAACTGAACTAATGTGGCTCTATGACTTCTATTTCACTAGAAAGCTGGTCCATTAAACAATGGATTGTCTGTGATGAAGGGGCAAATTCCGATTTCAAACAGTAACAGGTCCTTTGTTGTTGCTGATGCCCTCTTTATTCTTTTCTATGCTTTGATTTTCTATTCTATGCTTTGATTTTCTTATGCTGCATTATAGAATGAATGAACAACTGAACAATAACTTAGACATCTCTTTCAGAGTGTTGTGTAAAGTTGCTAATGCTTTCTGAAATGTGTAATTCACAAGTGCTTTAGTGTTCAGAGACTAATGTTGAAGGTGGGCAAAGATTCCATAATTTTCAAAAAATGTTTGCTATTTAAATGGACTTTTAAGCATTCAGTGAGCTAAAGTTTAGTCTATTTTCCATGGATATAATTACATTTTTTTAAAAAGTCTCATGTTGTAAAGTCACACAGAGGTGAATCTGCCAGTAATGGCACTTAGCATAATGTAGCATTTTCATTCTATTTTTTCTCTAAGGCATCTGAAGACCTTTTGATCTTTCTTCCAATCCAGCGTATTGTCCTCCCACTCACTGACCTAGTTGAAGTATCACTTCCATAAGCATGAAAACAGACAAAACAAAGTATTTTCCTGAGATTGCCTTTCAGTGCTGATACTATTCCTCTTCCAAATCATTATGGTAGATGTTTACTAGATTCTTTTAAAATGATGAATAACTGTACAAAGCCCAGTTCTTAATTCATACCCAGATAGGCAACATATAAAAAAAAAAAAAATAGTTTAAGAGCAAATATTCTCCTCCGTGTATTCTCCTCCATATCCTGATCCAACCACTTGATTTGGCTGAAACTCAAAACCTTAATAGAAGAACTAACATTAGCAGTTACAGTAATTTCAGTAAAACATAGCCACTTACCTGTTCAAAAGCATTCTTTTGAAATTCTTCAAAGCCAAATATATCTAGTACTCCAATTTCAAATACCTGGTCACTGGGAAAAAAAAATATATTACAGATATTAAGAATTCAAGCAAGTGAATAATATATCTGTTGTTTCTGACAGAAGTATTTATGTTCTAGGATAAAAGCAGGCTGTATTGAAAAACCACAGTATGAAATACACAAGCAGACCATGTATACAACACAATCAAAATTCTACCCACCAGGCTATTATATGAAACATAAATAAAAACGCAGTCAAGATTGTTTTAGCAGCCACTTCAAAAACTAAATTTGTAAGAGAAGGAAAAAATTTTAGCTCCTTTAAAGTCCAATTCCTAAGGGTGCGGGTATCTATTCCCTCAGATGAGGGACAGCCATTTAGGGGAAGTTTCGAAATTGCTTGGTTGCACGCAGTTACCCCTTCCAGTTTATATTTCTTCGACAGCAAGAACTGCTCCTACTAAACATACTTCAAGAGAAACCTGTTAAGCCAAAGTCCTCTCTGTGTCCGTATCAAGTAGAGGCTGCGAGCTCAGGCTGCACAAGAGGTTTTATCTCTCAGGCGAAAGAGCAGTCAGGATTTCAGAACAAAGATGACAGACATTTCTTCTCTGTATATAGAAAAGAATACTTGTTGGCAGTGCATCTAATTTGTCACGTGCCGCTGTTTGCATTCAGGGAAGGACTTTTATTTTGTCCCAGTGGAAGGATTAGGGCAGGGGGATCACCTAGGATTTGGACAGGGGAAATGGGAAAGGGACAGAGGTGTTATTATTCTGTACTTATTCAGGACTAAGTCAGTGGAAACCTGATTTAGAGAAGAAACTAAATACAGGGAGCAAAATTAATGTTTTGGGATATCCCGTTGCCTGCTTTGGAAGGATTTGAGATCTCTGCATGAAAGAGGTGGGCTCACTAAGGCTAGGCTTTTTCTTTATTTTCTTCACTGTATCATTAGGCAGAGAACACAAAGAGGGTTACAGTAAAAAAATTGTTGCAGTTTGCCTATGTGAATGCAGTGAGGCTTTGTCCAGAGTGAAATAATCTGCCAGCAGGATGAAAGACTTTGCAATATAGCCAATGGCTCTCTGGAACAGGGAAAATCAGCAAAAGGAAAAATCATTCTGTTTCCTGAGAAAGGAGATGGACACTGTCTAAAGCAGATGAGGTTTGCTTTCTCTTTGCCAACATAATTTGTGAATGTATGGGGTTATATGCATAGAAATAATATTGCAGCCTGCTGCTTCTGAAATCTACTTTCCCTTCCACATTTTTCCTCCATGTTCTATGTTTCCTCTATGCCTAAATCTTTGTGTATATCAGGATGTAGACATAGAGGACAAAAAGGTGATCCACTGTTGAAGTACTTTACTATAGTTCTATTACAGTCATTGTAAAGACCACCATTCAATCAGCCCTGAAAATAAATTCCCATATAACAAACAAAAAAGGTAAAATCATAAAAAAAAAAAAAGAG
>VXBO01006149.1:199610-256294 GCA_013400135.1 Rhinoptilus africanus | reverse complement strand
AAAAAAAAAAAAAAGAGAGTACTACGAAACAATCTAGGAAAAACAATCCTCATGGACAAGCAGTTCTTTCTTCAGATATCATACCCAAGAAGTTTGTCTTCATTTGTAAGGCATACTAGTTCAATGCATTACTGATTGTCCCAAGCCTGGCTATGTGCGTAAATGTCAGACACAGAAGGTTGCATGATAAATCTAGTCTAGAATGACTTTGTTGGGCAGGAGAGGTAATCGTGAGGTCAATTAGCCTCCAAGGGAATTTCTACAACAAGAAGCATAAAGATATATCACCATCTCCATTTCTAGCAATGAGTGCAATTTAAATTGTATTTTAAAATGTAAGCCTCATTCTCAAGTGTTCCTGATTAGAGATGGGTGTACATTCCTTGTCACAATGTGTTTTCAACAAAACCACGCCATTTCCAAAAGCAGCAGACATTTTGAAAGTAAACTTCCTCAGAGACTAACATTGAAAAGTCAGAATTATTATGTTATTTAAATAAGTATTGGAAAAAAAAGTAGTTCGGAATTTCAGACTACTTAATAAGTTTTACTTCCTATTTTGTTATTTTGTCATTTATCTACAGCCTTCCTTATAGGAAAGAAAAACATGAACTGCTATGTAATATTGCACAACAGCTGAAATAGTACACCATATCTCACAATTATTAAGAGCTACTTAACATGGATGTAACAGCTTATCCCTTCTCCGTATGATTCAATGAATAGATGTGAGACTGGATTACTTACATCCCAGTTGAGTGCTATGACTGTTATTTTGTCAAATTAGTCTCTCTTACTTTTTCTCAAGGTATATATAAACATTTGCATAAGGAAAAGAGCTAAACAAGCTAACTTAATGAATTATTACAAATCAATCAGAATTGGAACCTGGCCCTAGTTTCTAAAACTCCAGGTAAAATCCTTAGCAGCCAACGTATTGCCCACCTCAGATAACATTCCTTATCAAAACTGTGATATTTCCAAGAAATATCTTGATTTATTGCAGATGTATTTGTTAACAGGAAAACATGTTATCCCAATGTTTTTTAAGAACTCCACCTGATAATCTTGGCCTTGTATTATTAGAAGATGCACACACTACATGAAAAGAGCTAGAGGTTTTACATAATTAATATCTTGCCTACAGATTAAGTATAAAATAACAAGGCTCTGTATCCTCTACAACAGCAACATTTTATTACTACATCGTGGCATTTATTTGCAAATCCTCACCAACCATGGTAGTAATTTTCTGTTTTAAATTATTGCCCAGATTTTGAAAATTAAATAGCAACAGATAGCACAGCATCAAAAAGAAAAGTGTTGTTTTATATGTGGCTACAAATTACTTTGCTTTGTTGTTTTTTTTTCTTCTTGTCTTCCTCTGTTTTATACTACTTTTCTTCTGAGGGGGAGGGTCTCTATATGTTTTTCTTGGCTAGCCGTCAATCATATTAATTCCAGCAAAATTACTTTCCTTAAATTAATCATAGAAGAGATTCCCAAGGCAAAATAAAGCATGAATGATCCCATGTTTACAAATGAAAGGGCATGCCACCAGTGTCTGAAAGAACAAATATTAGAGAAGAGCACTTTTTGTTCTGAAAAATCCCCTTATTTTACTTTATTCTTTTATAGTTACTAAACATTACTGATACTTTTCCTCATTATGGTTCAGATATTCATTATTTACTATGCATAAACAAAGCAGCTACAGTTTTAGTGGGGACAGAGACTTTGATTTCAACTTTGACTATTTCTTAGCACAGAAATTAGAAAAACAACAATTTGCCAATATTTGAAGAATGTTTTTATCTCTTAGGCCAGTACATAGCTGTGAACAGTCATTAGGCAGAGAACACATTAAAAAACAGGGATAGATATTAACCATATGTCATTTGATTTTTGTAATTTACAAAACTGTATTTTGACTGATAGTATTTCACAATGTCTCCCAATTGGCCTTTTTTCTCAGAATGACATGTCTGTAAAGATGTCCTTGTAGACTAGAAATACCTTTTGATCTTGCACACTTAACAATGGCATTATAAAGAAACTACATAAAAATTCTTGGCAACTCCTAAAAACAATACACATACACCAGACATCCTGTCTGATGATCTACCGTCTTGGCAGACATCTTGCCATTCATCAAGAGATGCTCTTGACCCGTTTGCCATTCCTGTCAAAGTGAACAGAATTCCCTTTACAATACTTCTGACCCAATGCTTCAGACAAACCTACAGGATGTTATTTGTTCACTCTTTTTTCATCCCAGATGGTTTTCAAGTCTGAAATCCATAGGGTTCTTTCCCATTGTCATTTTTTTGTAATCTGCCTACATAAAGCAGTGAGGTGAATCTGTTGAGGCAGGATGATCTAACGTGCCTTTTCACCTGCCCCAGATACGACGTTTCTTGCTCTTCCTCCAACTTCTGCCAGTAACCAGGAAGGAAGCCAGTTGGTTTATGTCTGATGTGGATAAACCAGAAGTGATACTAATTAATGAGGAAATATTTCTTGGAACAGATGACGTATATAACCTAGCCTTCAAATGAGGACCCTCAGAATCCTACTTAAGACTCCCTCCCGTTGTCATAGATATTGTTCTTGAAGGGAACAGGCTGAATACTCCCAGTTGGATATGTTCTTAATCTCGAACAATCACTAAAAGAAACAAGTTTCTCTCTTTTGAGAGATATTTTTCTGAGATATTTTTAAGATTCTGAGATTTTTGCTGAGGCTTGGTGTCATTGCCACAGCTCTCAGTCATCTTGCTCAACAACTGTCATTTTTCTTTTAATATTACCTTTTACCCAGGTGTGAGTGGTACAGATAGCGACAGTGGTTGGACACAGCAGAAAGAAACACTAGCACCATATCCGACAAACATTTTTTTGAGTAACTTGACAGGTATGGCAGGAAGGGAGA
This sequence comes from Rhinoptilus africanus, assembly GCA_013400135.1. NCBI lineage: Eukaryota > Metazoa > Chordata > Aves > Charadriiformes > Glareolidae > Rhinoptilus > Rhinoptilus africanus. The sequence continues at coordinate 253,363 of VXBO01006149.1, read as the reverse complement.
AATACTTCTGCTAATAGACTCAGGATCTATAGCCCTCTCATCAGTAGCACACGCTCTTCCCTAGCTCTTTAAAGCAGAATTTGTTCTATGTTTAAAAAATGGCATTGTCTTATTTAATGTAACACTGGAAATGATCCAGACTGAAACAGATCTCAAAATATGATATGCACCATATTGTATTAGATGCTTTGTATTGTTCATCTTGTTTAAAGATTTCCCTACCTCCACATACAGAGACAATTCTCATTGTGCTGTGGGTTCATGTTCTGAACAGGAACCCTCTTTCTGTCCTTACTGCATTCCCAGCACCCTTCTACTGGGTTCAATAACAGACAAACAAACATTTTAGTTTATGCTCTGATTTTTTTCTTATCTGTGAAGAGTTCTATTTCAGAATATCCCATTCTATTAACCTGATAACATTTCATAAGAAGTTTTTAAATGAGACTCCAGAGATCTTTCCTTTGCCCAAATAAGTGTTGCCACTGCTACTCTCTGGCTACACTTGAATTTCATTTGGAATAAGATTACACATTCAGAATACACAAACTTTCAGAAAATATCTGTTTAGAAATATTCTATATGGTCTATTTGAAACAGAAATTAGCCCCATCTTCAGGCTGTGTAAGAGAGAATCGCCTTCCTAAGTAGCTTATAAAACATCATGCTTTCTACTTACTAGCAGGCAGTGAAGACAGTATCAAAATTTTCTCAAGCATATATATCTAATTAGGTTGGTTTTCATCAGAAAAGAAAAACAATGTTTTGCAAGAGTTCACAAACACTCGTAAGTGCCCAAAATTGTGAAGTCCTATTGCAGAATGAGTCAGGAGTGCCTAAAATATCATCTTAAGACATTTTATTACTAACATTTGTATCCCTAGATCCAACCTTGCCAACATGCAATCAAGTACCTTGAAATGACACATTTAGCAACCATGAATGCTCTGGTTTCTTTTCTCTGTAAAACTGAAAATCAGCATACTTATTTGAATGGAAGTAAAACAGTAGTNCCTGTCCTTCTTGAACCAGGGAGCCCAGATCTGGACACAGCACTCCAGTAAACTCTGAAGAGTTAAGAGTCTTGGGAAGAAGTTCATCTAGTCAGTTTTTACAATAGTAAAATCACTAGAATAAGAAATCACTATATAAATGAGTGCATATAAATATTAATGGTTTTAAAAAAATAATTATAATCACCTGTGAAAAATTTTAATTGCTTTCCTCTAACTCCATTCTAAAGGTCAATTACAGAAAAGCAGTTTCTCCCCAGTGAATTTCTTTGAAACAATATCAAGATGTAATAAAGTAATAAAAGTAACAAACCACAAAGGTACCTTGCAACCAGTCCAAACTAGCATCCATGGTTATAATTTAGTTCTAAGTAGACAAAATCATAAGTAACTTTTTATGAATAAGAACAACATTTCTGAAGGTGTATTATCTCAACACTGCCATTAAAACTTTTGGTTTATATTTATTGGATAGTACTATAAAGTAATGCATTTGCTGGATTCTGCAACATTTTTATCCTCTTATACCTATGCTTAATACCTCTAGAACTTGGTCTTTGTAGCTTTTCATAGAATCATCTCCCCTTGCCTCAGATGTAATGGCAATCCTCAGTTTTACCTTGCTTGAAACCTGCTACAAGCTAGTTCATGGGAAATATAAATCAATATTAATGAACAAAATTGGGTAGGTTCACCATAAAAGTTAAACCCAGGTAACTAGTTTCCTCAAAAATTTTAAGATCAAATGTTTCTCTTAGAGTTACTAAGACAATAAATCTAATTTTATTGCTTCATAAATTCTCACTGCAGTGGGATGGAAGTACAGTTAAGCCACCTCACATCATGACAACAGAACTGAGTTAGAAAGCTCATTCCAAGTTTCTGATGAAGACTTCATCCCATCTGATAATAATAATCGTGTAAGTTTCCGACTGGGGAATGAAGTGTGGCCTGAAATGCATCAGCCTTATTTAGTCACATTAGGTAATGTCTTTGCTCGATCTTTAAGCAGAGTTTTATTAAAACTGCACCAAACTGGAGGTATAATGCTGCTAATTGATAGAATTGCTCACAGGTAGATGAAGTAAACCTGAACCACAAATCACAGATTCATGCAATGACTTACATTAATCCAACTTGCATCTTACACTGTGCTATGCCCTGATTTACTACTACAGGCTATACAATATGATTAGGCTGGACCAAAAAAAAAAAGCCGGGGGAAAGGGAGGTATTTTGTTATCTTAAGCTGGCTAACCCAAGTGAGGCTGAAATATCAGTGAAGGATGGTCAACTTATTTTTCACTTAAAATAGGCTATTTAGCTTCAAGTTTGGAAAGGGAGCTGGGACAGAATTTGGCATGCTAAAATCTAACATCTTGTCAGCACTGCCAAAATATCCTGAGCTGGTTAGCTCCCTTTAGCCAGCCTAAAGGAAGAACTCCCCTTTTTCAAGCATAGGTATAATATAAAACTATTGCAAATTCCTCATTCCTGACAACATCAAACTGTTGTCCTGGTTTTGCTAGGACTTACAACATCACATAGTCTTCAAGTTAACACACAGGTAGAAACAGTTTTGCTGAGAAGTATTTCCACAAGGTAGAAGTCACCTCAGGCACATATGGGTGCACTAAAATGAGACTACAAGGTAAACAGCTTTGACTTTCATTATTTGAAGATCCTATGATACGTAGAAATTATAGGTTTACATTACTGAACAACAGAGATACACAACACCCTATTCTGAAAGACTGTGAGATATCAGATTTTAAAATTGCAAAATTACACACTGAAAAACTATTTCAAATAAGTTTAATAGATTAATATACTGATTCTAGATTTCTTCCTCAGCAGCCACTAGAAGTGAGCTCCCTGTAATTAGAAATAGCTGAGCTGGATTGTTGTCAGTCACAGACATGCACTGAGCTAAGCTCATGTTCCATAAGTCCCAGGAATGAATGAGAAAAAATTGAAAGTGACTACATGCCATTGTCCTTCCTTGTTGTAAACACAGTATTTCAAATTAGGACATGGATTGGAAAGTTGCTCTGGATTGGTTGTCCAGGTGCATGCAATTGTAAGGGGCTGTACACTCAGAAACAGACGGGTAAAACCATTTCATGTTACTGGCAAACCTTCATTTTGCCTCCATCAGGAAGCTAGCCTCTCTGGTGGTATATATAACGACGGAAAGCTTTTATGTGCAGAAAGCTCTGGGTTACTCAGGCACGATAGCTTTTTCTGTTAGCTAAACCTATAGAAGAGGAATGAGATTTACTACTAATTGGTCTACAAATAGGATAGGAATAAAAAAAAAAACCAGTTTGTGAAGTCTGCAAACTGCCAACAACTCTAAAACAGAGTACTTGATAAATATTTGCCCCATGAAGCCAATACAGATATAATACAAGGGAAAAATACTTACTCTTTTTTGGAAGTTCCACATCCGTCTTTTGTGGATTTCCATTTATCAGTAATGCCAAGGCATCTTGTACTTAGAGTTCATAAGACAGCTCATTGAGCATGTGAGATGTTAAACCTTGGTTAAGTCACATGCTCAGATGATCATCTAATTAGGTCTACTGCCTTAGCTGCTTTGATTCTACTGAGACTTCTTTTGTTTGGTTGGTTTTTTGTTTGTTTCTTGACTGCTCGACTGACACACACCAATTAGCATTATTTTTTTCTAAGAAGCCACACTGGATAGCAGCAGGATTGAATTTAGCAGATGATAAACTGCAGACATCCAGAACATTCTTACATTTAATTCAGTGAAGTTTAAACATTTATTTGAAGGCCTTTGAACAAAATTCTTTTTTTAATACCCTGTGCTAATGTCATCGTTTTGAGGAGAAAGAAAAAGCATATTCTGCACTAAACAAACACTAAGCATCTTTTTGCTTGTTGAAACATGTAGCTCATTCTGTATTGCCAACTCTTAAAAGGCTACTCATTTTAACCACCAATCTAGATTACTGCATAAAGTACCATGTCCCCAAACACATGCAAATACACAAACAAATGTGCTACTGAGAAAATGATTTGAAGGAATGCTCAGTGATATAAATATTCAAGCATCACTCTCACACTATCATAAAATGCTTTAAATGATGGAATTTTGTTTCTTTCATGGATCTGGATTTGAACAGATAATGGCACACCTAATAGTTTGTAATTGCACTCCTACCTGCCAGTCTCATCTTGATTTTGAAGGTAGCAGTTGATTGTGTTGACTAAAAAGCTAAATAGACGACCATATAGAGATTTTGCCAAGAGATCCCGGTAAAATTCTGCAATCTCTATAGTGTGCCTCCGTACAATCGTGTCTCCTAAGAGAGAAAGCAGAAAATGGAGATGAAAGCATGCTGTAAAGCTCACCTTAAATAATTTTATTTACAGTAAGTCCTTCCACCCTTTTAAATTCTCCTTTGCCAAACATATACATGGTATTATTTTTTTTTCTGAAGCCTTCAGTGAAAGACAAGAAGCCTGTCAACACTTGCAAGACCTTCAGTTTGGAAACACGTACCTCTGTACTTTTTTCAATAGAGAATGGTATGTGTACTACAAAGAACTAGCATTTTACTAAAAATAACTTTTTAAAATTTGTTTTCTTTTGTTTTCAGGACACTCCTATTGACTTTAGTTCTTAGTATTATTATCTAGTCTATTACCTTGACACACTTTTGTAAGACTAATCAAGCTAGGAGTCCACCAGAATCAGACTGTGAAGCTGCTTTGCTCCGTGTTACAAAGCCATTTCTAATTCAGTGGCCTGCTCTGACTCGTTGCATGGCAGATTATCCTACATATTCCTCAGAGAGAAATTATCTGCTTTTAAAATTCTCAAATCAGAAGGATCAAAACGCCACCAGGTCACTACATTATCTCTGAGAATGTAAACTTGGAGGTCAGTGATGAGCGGTGTTCCCCAGGGGTCAGTACTGGGCCCAGTACTCTTCAATATATTCATCAATGACCTGGATGAGGGGATAGAGTGCACCCTCAGCAAGTTTGCTGATGACACAAAGCTGGGAGGGGTGGCTGACACCCCGGAAGGCTGTGCCGCCACCCAGAGAGACCTGGACAGGCTGGAGAGTTGGGCGGCGAGGAACCTTATGGAATTCAATAAGGGCAAGTGTAGGGTGCTGCATCTGGGGAGGAATAACCCCCTGCACCAGGACAGGTTGGGAGCTGACCTGCTGGAGAGCAGCTCTGGGGAAAGGGACCTGGGAGTCCTGGTGGACAACAGGATGACCATGAGCCAGCCATGTGCCCTTGTGGCCAAGAAGGCCAATGGCATCCTGGGGTGCATCAAGAAGANTGATCTCCAGAGGTCCCTTCCAAGCCTATGATTCTATGAAAAGATTACCTTTAAAATACTGAACATCAGTTGTTAAGGCTGAAGCAAGCTCATCTGGTGAAACCTGCAGCATCCCTGCCACTGAAAAGAAAAGAAAATTTAAAGAAAGGCTGATTCATGTTCTCCTGCATATTTTATTTTTTATAACAGATTTTCTTATGTAGATGCTATTTTTGCATAGTGAAAGTACCCACACATTAAAGAAAAGAGTGCTGTCACAGGAGTAATCAAAATTAATGAACATATAAAATCGGATTACTATAATCAGCACTTTGTGAATTTTGAACGTATCTGTATATTACATTACAGCTTTCTTTCCCCTTTAAAGATTACTCAGGACTTTTCCCAGGGCTTGGCAGACTTTCTCCCGTGTTAGCGTTAGGGTATGTTGCTCATTGACATTCTGTATCCATAAGCCACTTTGAGGAGATTTGTTAGTGACCAAGAGAGCAAACGTCAAAGCATGAAAACAAGAGACCCTTTTAAGACATAGATTTTGAATGTGAGGAATTCAATTCAATGCAAATTGTTCAGCTGTTGACAAGCGGCACAAGAGCATTTTAAAAGAAGACTGCACAAAGTGCACTCTACAGTTTCTTTTGGCAAATGATAGCATTAAATATGACATTGAATTACAGAATTAGCAATACCAGCATTTTATTTCATCCCATAAAACTCCAGAAAACATTCAAGGCAATTGGATACTGCCTTCCCACGGTAACATGGATTTTCAGAAGTCATTTTTTTGGTCTCCCTGGAACTGTGTTTCCATCTGTCGGTGGCTGGGCGCAACTGCCCCGCTGTGGGACCAAGCGGGAGACGCTCCAAGGTCACGTCCTACTGACCTTGTTCCAGTAGCTGCAGGTCTGACACGAATGCTGTCTCAGCGTCTGTCAGGGCCGTAAAGCGAATGTCTCCAAGATGCAGAATTGCTGAGAGAATTACAAACAGGTTCTCCACCTCCTGCACATATTTTATTTTAAAGATAAAGGAGAGATCTGTTGGGCACACCAGCGAAAGGCAAAGCTTTGTAAAAACGCGGAGTGTTCTATTTGTTTGTGTCATTGGCATTTGCTAAGCTTAAAAGTATTAATGTGTGAACTATCAACAGGAAATATGGATTTAAAAATCAAACTGGAATCTATCTAGGATGTAAACCAACAAGATTACATATGTTTTTTTTTTCTATTGCTTTATTAATGTAAATCATAGTAACTACTGAGTTCAGAAAGTTTTTCACAACGTGATAAAAAAATACTGAAATATCTTTAATGGATGCACTATTCCTGCAAGAAATAAATGTATCTTCTCCATAGAGAATTTCCATCAAGACAAATTCTGTATCTGGGAACAGCAAGGTGGGGTTTTTTTCTCCAGTAAGTTGCATTCACAAACAAGTGTCTAGCTATAAATTATAGCAGGTTCCTGGTAGTAAAAGCTGTAGTTAAGGTCTAAAAGAAACAAAAGCGACCTCCCTTACCCACACACTTTCCTCCTCTGATTGCATGTTATGTTCTGATGCTGCTAAGGCTGTGAAGCACTTATCTTTAGGGCTAGATTTGTCCAAGCATCTTTTTTTACCACAGCAAGAAGAGAACAAATTTTCTTGTTTGTTTGTTTGTTTTTTAATGTGTTTAAATTTGAGCAAAAAAGGGATACACAAAACATGAACCAAAAATGCTAAGACATGGCTAACATTGTGTGTTGTTGGATGTTTTTTTAAGGTTTGTTATATAACAATGGTGCTCCTTTAAAATTATAAAACAGGAAACCAAATAGCCACTATAGCATTACATGGCATTATGCACAGGAAAGTTAATTGCTAATTCTTGAAAATATTTTTGAAAAATAGTATTTGGAGCCTGATACTATTGAAACAATAGAAGTGACGGTGAGAAGTCTCACTTACTGCAATTTGCAGAATAAGATTAAAAAATGCACTACAAATTAGCTTTTCTTCTTTTTCCTTTCTCTAATAAATATGCCCATTATCAGAGGACATTAAACAAAGCTTACAGTCTTTCTGGGATACAGCCTACAGCACCTCTGATGCTGTTTAAGCAAGTTTGATTCTCTAAGCTACATTTTATGACAAGGACTTTTAAGACAATCTCTTACTGTATGAGATAGATGTAAACAGGGCAACTGCATATTTTGCTATTACACAGTACCACAGCTGAAGATTAAAAAAAGCAATATATATACAGGCTGAATAAGTCTGAGTAAGATAGCCAAGAGGTTATCATGCTAATATGGTATATCATGCTAATATGGTATTACATGCTAATATGGAAGCCAGGGTGCATACCCTGCTTCTCAGGAAGGCCTCTTAGGCAAGATGTAATGGCACTCTAGCAGAGCATACTTCTTGCTTCTTTGTTAGCTTGTTCAGAACTGGTTTGAGGATGACTATACAGCATTCAATTGCAGCAGGCTGGGATAGCTGTTTATTCTGGTGATTCTGGTGGGGTCTTGGGTTGAGTTCACATTCCAGTTTCTCAGACACTTTCTCATTGTGCTCTAAGATGCATGTTCCCGCAACTTTAAAACAATTTTGTAATAATAATTAACATACTTTGCAAGATGCCATCAAAGACTGCTAAGGAATGTTTACTAGTTCTTCAAAAAGATAATCTGCTCTATCATTAAATGTGGTTAGATGGTCAAGGAATAACACATACAGACCCCTCCATGTACCTCAGAAGTAATGTGTAGAAATTTTAGGAGATACATTTTATCCACATATTCCCCTCTAACCTCCAGCACAGGAGATCAGCCTGCAGTACCCTGGAGCTCCACAGATTTCTAGCCTCCTAAATGATTATTCTGATGTTCCCTGGGTATAGAGGAGCCTTGAAGATGCTTTACACATTTCTGAGAGGCATCTCATTTCCTTTCAAGAACTCTGAGTAAAAGTGAAGTGTTGGATCCAAAAGAATACTCTATTTTTCTATGGAAACTGTTCTCAGGCAGTTTCTGCAGACTTCTAAAACATGACTTAGTATGCATTCAATTATTTATTTATGGGATGAACCCCTTCCTCAACAGACAAAAATATTAATAGAGAGATCCATCCATCCATGAACATTGGGCTAAATGCAGAACCTGGAACTTTGCTACTGAAATCTACAGGTGCAGAGCTTGAGTCATTAAGAGTAAGGAATAATTCTGTCAAATATAGCCATATGTGTTCAATTTTGTACATGGCCACGTGAATATTAATGAAAAAAACTCCCACTCTTTATATTAAAGGGTGGTATAGGTTACTGAAGAAGATTTGTTACCACCTTAACTAGGGAACGCCAAACAACACATGATGTACCATCACCACAGAAGCCTACCTCACACCTAAATAACAGGTTCAGCAGACTCACAATTTTCTTTTTTTGCTGATAGCCCTTGATCCCTTTTTACTACAACTGCTGCCCATCTGTCATCTCTTATGATAATCTAGCATACTGTCACATTGACTTTTCCTCTGTTTTTTTCTTATGACGCTAAATATCATCTAGGGATAAAGAAGTTTTTACCTCTATCTAGAACTACTGTTGCTTTTGCATTTGTTTTGCAGAAGTGTCCCAGCTACAGTGTGCTAAGTAGCATATACATATCTAGGAAATATGGAGTTTATCAAATACTCTAGTATCCTGAAGGGAACTACACAGTTTACATGAGTTCTTATACTCAGCCCTCCATTTCTCCAGATTCCTTTCAAACCTCTGTCTTCTAGAACCTCTTCTTGGTAATATTCCAAATTATTGTCTACATTACCTTTACAGGATTAAAGACAAACACAAGGCCTGTTTCTTGTTGCTTTTTGAGGGCTAAGTCAGCTCTTTCAAGTTACCCATCTCTAATTTTCTTTGACTAAATATGTATTTACTTTTTTTTCAAATGCTGCTAGCAAAGGCATTTGGAACGTGTATTTCACAAAATTAAAAGGGACAGGGAGATAATCAGGAAGAGTAAAAAATTCCTGTGGGTTTTATGAGGTTTCTGTCATAAGGGATTTGATTGTTTCTTTTTATCTATGTAATTTAATTGTTCAGACTATTATACCTTGAAGCTGTTTTATGAATCTTTAAGAATGAAAAAGATTTACATTGTTGGTGCTGTGTCTAATTAAAAGTGATTACAGTAATTTCCCTGGAGTGAACTAGTACTGTATATTGTTTCAAGGTCTAAGCCAACAGAAAAAAAAAAAAGACAGAAAGGTACTTCTTTTCCCCACGAAAGGTTATCAGTGAGAGTTCCTCTTGGCCTGCTTTTAACTAAGTAATATAGTGATTTTAGCCACAAATAACATAAGCGTGTGTAACTTACCAGGCTATTGAATCCCATAGCACCTAGAGCTTGTTTTAGTATGGCTAATTTCTCCCTGTTTTGAGGGTTGGCTGTTAACATCGTCTCTTCCAGTACGGTCTGGCTTAGATACCTGTATGGAGGAAAAGCAGCATATATAGTACTTAAAAGGCCAGTGCACAAAGTTTTGAGGTTAAAAGCCAGCTTTGCCCTTCTAACCAGAGCTTTATTACAGATTTTTCTCAGCCTTTGGAGGGAACAGCACCAGTGACAGAATGTTCCATATTTCTTCCCTTAGGATTCTGCATAAAGCTCACACACACACACACCAACTTTAGCCCTACACTTAAGCTAAAACTGCAGATTTAATTTATAGCACTGACAGTTTTGCCATTCTTGCATTACCAGAGATTCCCCTTCAGAAGGAAGATTTGAGGAGATCCTGTGCTAACTCGGACTGCTTTACATTCCCCTCCTGCTGGCTAGGGAATAGATTAGCTCTTATCTGCCTGATTCCATGATGATCATTCAATGCCTTAGCAGTTGAATGGGTGACAGGTATACTCAGCATCTCTTAGAACAAAGTAGTAACTAAATACATAGAGTAGTAAGTGTACAGCCCTTAAGCTGTACAGCTTTTCACACTGTGAATCAAAAGGAAATTTTACAAACCTTCCCCAAGACTATGATTAGTAGAGAGAAAGAGAGACACCTAGTGCAGCAGCTAACTCAGGAAGGAAAAAACAAAACCAACATAAAAAGTACTAACCTGAAACAGAATAATCAAAAACTGTAGTACAACAGACTATTGAAAAGAACAGCAATATAACCTTTACAATAATGTATTTTGACCCTCACGAAATATGTCTATGGGCCAGATTTTTAAAAGTAGTCAGGTATCTTCATGCATCTTAAATCACTAAGAACAAGGCGGATCTTATGGGATCCGATTTTTAATTACATCATGCTGAGAATGCAAAAAGATGTTTTCTTTTATCATCATTAAGTTATCTTTATCGTCAAAATACACATTCATCACACAATCTACTATCTCCACAAACGTCACTTACATCAACAAAAGAATTCCCCACACCTAAATCAAAATAACATCATCACAACTCCAACAAAGGTGGACAATTTACACACCCTCCACCCCTCATCCCCTCACCACAATTACAACAGTGAAAATTCCCCACAATTATTCTGCTCTCTAATACTGTTCAGTCCATTATCCGTCACATAAAGATGGGAAAAAATACAGCTTTAATTTCTGATCATTCTTGTTCACAATCCTATTCTAATTGCATGATAGAGGACACACGCTTTCAAAATAAAACTCCTACTCCCACAGAAAGTCTGGCAACACTCTAGCAAGGGCGGTAGCTCTTGTAAATGCATGTAGCTTTTAGAAACATGTGGAAGAATGATTTAGCATTTGCACTTTTCTAACTGATCACGAAGTTTATGAGGTAAACGTGATTAAATGCGGAGCACATTTTTAGTGGATTGATACCAGATTTATCAGTGTGGATTTCCCTTCGAGTGATAATGGCGTAAGTTACCCCAGCAGGTGAGCAGTGGAAGAACGATGGGGAAAAAACCTTGTGCTTGGGCGCATAAGCACTTTCTGCACCCACAGGAGAACTCAGTCAGCAGATATCTCAAGTACAAACAAGCCTCACATCAGCGGCTAAAGCCAGTGAATTAACACAGCCTTGGAGAACGTGGGTCTCTAAGCATCACTGCCAGAGCTCTGCACCATTTCCTTGAGGTTACTAAAACCATGAATTTTGTCCAAATCAGGTAGATACAAACCATAGCACAGCTGTCAAATTAGCTAGAGCAGATGATACAAAATACACGCCAAACTTTTGGGGTTTTTCTGGGGATTTTTACATTGCCTGTATGTTTCAAAAGGAGGCTAGAATACATCTGACACTGAATCTGGCAGAGAACCTACTGGTATAAAGGTTAATCCAGCAGAAAATTTTCCACTGTTCTGAACTGCTGCGTGAGCTTATACCACTTCAATGTTGTGCTTCACGTGTCAGTGGCATTTTTGATCCATAATTAGGAGATTTACAGGGGCATCTACTCTGCTGTCAAAATATCCTATTTGTGAATGGCTGGAGGAGCTGGAAGCTTATGGCCATTTCTGGAAAAAAGCCTCCTCACTGGTGTTCTCCCTGAATAACTCCATGTCTCTCTTTCTGCATGCTGAGCAGGGAATACTCTTTCCTGTCTTGTGAAGAGAACATTGTACATTTTTGTATACTGTATATTATTTAAATAACCCCATTTAATTATCTCTTTTTGCCACAGTTGAAGTGGTAGCGGGTATCGTCACAGCAAAAAAGTGTGCGAGCGCTACCGACACATATCAAAGCAGGCTGTGCAATAGCAAAGTGACCCGGAACGCTCACTCCCCTGGAGGAAAGAGCTGAGCTGTGATATGAACCAACACGTGGCAGTTCTCGCCTTCAGCGCAAGCGCTTCTTGCTGATACAGCAGGGGGCAAACTGGGTACCTGCCAAACCAGGTGCCTGTGGCTCCAACAACCCATCCATAAACGGCAGCATCTGCCGGGACACGCCTGTTGGAAGAGAATCTGACTTTCCTGGTATAAATCTCCTGAAGATTTAATCAGCAGATGTGTTGGTGCCCTTGGAAAGGGCTGCTGTTGGACATTTTCTAAGGCGCACTTCAATTCAGAATCAGTTTCCCCAGTCTAAAAGCAATTAAATTCTTTTATAACGTGTCATGAAGCCTACTCATTTCCAAACTATTTAAGGACTAATGAAATATGAAAATTGCTTTGAAGATATGCACATTCAACTGTTGTATGTTTATAATATAAAGTATATGCATATTAAGGATGGATTAATTGTATAGACTACTTGGAACTGTTGATGGATACCACACAACTCCCACAAAATGCAGAAAATATACAGTTTAGCACAGTGGGGGGTTGGGGGGGCTATGATATATACTAGCTGGGCAACGAATCACATTTTTATAATTATTGTTAAATTCATTGTACCTCAGAAACATAGTGACATTTAGATAGAAACATAAATGTATTTTTTTTTGCTTGTAAAACAGTTCCTGGGCATCTCCTTTCCACTTTAAAGGCCTCGAGGATGAAAAGCTTAAGAAAAGCTTTTCATAGCTGTTTATGAAAAACTTATTTATGCTTAAGAACCAGAGTCCAAAAACAATTTTAAATTGTCTTCTTTCTAAGAAAAATAAGGAAAGGGGAAAGAGATGTGTCACGGTGCAGAAGTCCTAATAATAATGAAACATACTTTCATAGCAGATACATCATTATTCCATAAAATATAAAGTTTTTTTCACAGAATCACAGAATGTTTCAGGTTGGAAGGGACCTTAAAGACCATGCAGTTCCAACCCCCCTGCCACGGGCAGGGACACCTCCCACTAGACCAGGCTGCTCAGAGCCCCATCCAGCCTGGCCTTGAACACCTCCAGGGATGGGGCATTGATAACTTCCCTGGACAACCTGTTCCAGTGCCTCACCACCCTTACCATAAAGAATTTCTTCCTAATATCCAATCTAAATCTACCCTGTTTCAGTTTGAGGCCATTACCCAGTGTCCTATCTTTATACTCTCTGATAAAGAGTCCCTCCCCATCCTTCCTGTAGGCCACCTTTAGGTACTGGAAGGCTGCTATAAGGTCTCCTTGGAGCCTTCTCTTCTCCAGGCTACATTTTTCCAATATGTACAGCTTTCCTCATATTTATAGTACATTTTTGTCTTTTGACATTCAAGTGGCCTGGACAGAATTGCATTGCTAGTGATGAAGAAGGATAAAACTGCGTAAAATTTCCATTGTGAACCTATCATGGAGCTTTTAGTTACTATTTTTACTTAAATTTTTGTTATTGCAAACTATAGTGTTATAGCCATCATATTTATGAAAATCTATGCTGTTACTAGAGTGCTAGAGTGTGCATAATATTCCTACAAGTTTGCAATGAAATAGTCTGTGATCAAATGCAAAAAGGATCCTGGTGACTCCTTAGTTCTTTGCTGCTGAAAATTTTGTTAAAAGAGGTACTGCTATACAAGCCATAAACGATGCTCCATAATATCCGATGCATAGAGGCTGCACACCAACTGTGGACCTACTTATCATAGTTTTATTAGCCTTACTTGCATATATCTGTGTGCAAAATCATTCTTCAAATGTACATTCACATTAGCTTACTGTAGCTTTAGAAAAAGTTTCTCAGATTTTGGCTGAAGTTGAGCCTTTTAGTTGAAGGTAGCTGCTCAGACAAATGATATAAATATCTCCTGTAAAAGTGACGAACCAAACAGTGTAGGCAGTTCTAATAATTAACTCATTTCTACTCACTATCTAACTATTTGTTTCAATGCTATCATATTGCCATTTGCGACAGACTAGTACTCTGGACAGACAGCTTATCAGCATACAAAAAAGTTTTAAGGACATGTGAGCAGTGACTATTTCAAAAAAGAGGAAACTTACTGATCCACAAAATGGGTTTCTGTTAAGAAGATAAATTAATCAATAATTGTGGTAGACTATAGCCACTTTGAGTAAAATACATTAGACAGACAATTTCTTGAGAAATATAGAAGAGACTACCTACATAGTTTTTTCTTTCTGATTTTTTCTTCTAAATTCTAATTTGCAGCATGTAATATTCACATCTATTATAGTCTCTCAAAGGAAAAAAAAGGACTATTTTGAAGAAAAAAATGAATGGGAGTAATTTTTCAATTATACAATTGTAATTATACAATGTTTTGACCATTATTCAAATGACATCATAGATCAAATTTTCAGGTAGGGGTGTGACTGGTGTGCCCAAGACTATTAAAAAATACTTACTATAGCATTTTTTTTTTTATTTATTAACTGCCCATATAATTCAACTATTATCTTACCTGTTTACTTTATCATTATGGTTATAATTGTTACATACCATCATAATTTGTATTACTCAACTTATATCAGCAATAAAGTTCATAATTTCAATGCATATTTCAAAATTTCTTATATAAGTCTACTGGTTAAAAACTCTCTTTAAAGTAATATTGTCTGCTTAGATGACTAAGCAAATGACAAGGAGCTGAAACTAAAAAGAAAAGTTTTGACTATCAGTTTGCTGCTCTGCCAAAAACTCAGCATAGCAATATTTGATTTGGATTGAATTGAAGTTCATTTATTTCCTTTTGAACTGCAACCCAGTAACATTTAGTAACAAATGAAGTAATCTGTCTTATTCAACATAAACAAAGTATGTCATTTCATTTCCTTACAATAAAAGCAAAGGAAATAAAAAGTAGGAGTCTCAAAATCATTACAGAAGGTGAAAGTGTCTTTTTATTATGTCTTTCTTATTAGAACTGTTACATTTTTATTAAATCTGTGAGGAAATAAAAATAAAAAAGTTCCAAATTTGACGATTAGGGGATTTGTTTGGGAAAAGGGTACCTCTTTTCTGGTTACAATCTCACAGTCAGCATAACCACAGAAAAGATCTAGGGCTTTCCCACTTGGTGTGTGAGGCAGTCCATTTCAAAGTGAGTTTAAAGTGTCTAGACCATAAGAGGGATGTTGAACCTTCATGTTTTATGTCCGAGGTAAGTGCTGCAACTTCCCAGTTAGCTCATGCTGAGGCAGAAAAGCCTAGCACAGTCCAATCAGGAATCACAGGATCACAGAATGGTTTGGGTTGGAAGGGACCTTTAAAGATCATCTAGTCTAACCCCTGACATGAAGTTTCACCGTCTTTCAGTGGGAAGCTCAAGAGCACCAAAGGATTCCAAAAATAAATTTGTCTTGATATTTTGAAGCACAGTCAAAGCAAAGCCAGAAAACAATCAGCTTTTGACCCCAGATTTACTCACCAGTCTTGAAATCTGGCTCATGCTTTGATCTGAATTCAATGCATCTATAAACTTCTCGGCTATAGTCAATGAAGTCTACAGACTGTGGTTATCAGAGTTTCAAGGGAGGCTGAACTTTTGATGTATGTCACATAGGAAACTTTTCTGATCTCTAGCAAACAAAAGTTGACAAATATTTTCCACTAACCAAGTCTCTAATCAACTGCAACCATAAAGTACTTTAAGCTGTATTGTTTACAGTTGCTAAAAGAGAAAAGCCGACCTTGGTACACACCACTGACCATAGAGATCTCAAGGCTTGTCACAAGGACCCTGTAAGCCTTCCTAAAGATTTTTACAAAATTTGATATTTCACTAAGAGAATAAACAAGGCGTTACCAAAACACTATCCCAACACCTAACCCATTTTGCATTTGTAAAATCTTGAAATGTTCAAGAATTCTGTAAGAAGAGATACTTTATGCCCCATACCTATATGCATTATTGATGTTTATCATACAGAAATATCTGGTTCATTACAGTGGTTCAGCTCATATCTGACAGTGAAGCTGTCTGAAAGAGATTAGTAGGTTGCATCCACTTCATCAGAAATTCCCTTTTGTCAGGACATTTAATGTTGGGTTCCAATTAGAGGAGAAGAGGAAGTGTGATTTTGCCAGATGGACACTTCTTTTCAGAGGGCTTTCCTGAAGTAAATACATTCTGTCATGAATAATTAAGAGAATTCTTGGTGGGATTATATCAATAAATGGTTATAAGTCACTATAAAAAATTAGGATAAATCTCTGTGATGAAAGAAAAGGGATTTATTTTGTTTTTTAAGTTAGCATCTAGCTGCTTGCTACTTGACTACTTTCCTGACAGAGGATCAGTGCTGACACATCTGCATTTTGTTGTAAAGCTTTCTGGGCTATAGCAAGCTTGATATAAGGGAAACATAATACAAAGATTAGTTGTTAGTCATGAAACTTTATTATAGCCGATAAGTAAGTGCAATAAATGTTGCTTCTGGTAATAAGGATCTCACAGATCACAGTTAAACTCTTCAGTAAAAAAGCTCTGGTTATAGGCAAAAGATTAATTTTCTAATTGCTTATACTCAGAACAATTTGAGGTCTCATAGTATTCTAAAGCTTCTGGGCTGTGCTCAGATTAGAAATAGAGCACATACCTTTAAGACAAGAGAAACACAGAGGCAAGGGGCTGACTAAGATTATTTACTCTAGTTTATCGGTCACAGAAAGTGTCAGAGACCAGATGAAAGTACATATTGTCACAGAATTAAGCCAAAGATGAATGAATACTGTGAAGATACAATTATAAAATAAGAAAAAGGGATAACTGAATGTACAGATTCAAGACAGATAAATCTGATTAGGCAGTGGATCATCAGAAAAGCATTTATCATAAACTAAATGAGAGTCAAGTATGCCTTGATATTGCAAAAAAATAATAATCATATGTAACACCCTTATTTACATATGCCAATATAAGAGGCATGAAATACTTATCATCATAAAGCTTCAACTGGAGTATTCTGTGTGATTTTGGGCATCCTATTTCAGGAAATCAGGATCAGTTAGAGAAAATCCAGAGGAAAGCAACAGAACAATTTATCAGAAAAATTGCTTAGAGCAAAAGAGTTCATTAAATGTAGCCTACAGAATACTGAAAAAGATATTGCAAAGAGGAAAAGTCCTGCAGTCCTTCAGGCCCAAAACCATGGACATGGAAATACCACTAATTTACACAGCTGTCCTGAGGGACACAGAAGAATAGCCTTGTAGACCATGGAACAGATCTTCGAGAAATGAGCCAATTTCAAGGAGATGCAAAATGTGAAAGTACCATACGAAAATACAACGATAATTTCCAACACACTTCTGGATTTTGATACTTGTTTGCAGAGGACACCAAATTGGAGTGACCTGCCAATATACTGGAGGGCAGGGCTGTCCTTTACAGGCTGAAGGAATGGGCCAACAGGAATTTCATGAAATTCAGCAAAGACAAGTGCAAAGTCCAGCAGATGGGAAGGAATTAACCCTTGCAATGATACAGGCTGATGAGCTGGGGAGCAGCTCTGGGGAAAAGGCTCCGGGGCCCCCAAGAGCAGTGAACTGGACAGGAGCTGGTGATACGGCCAGGCAGCAGAGATGGCCAGCAGCATCCAAGGCTGCACCACTAGGAGCACTACAAGAAGACTGGGTTTTTCCTCCCCCTGCCCAGCACTTGCTGTTAGACCACATCTACACGTTGTAGCCAGCTTTGCGTGCACACACACACAATACACAGGGAGACACTGCTAAAGTGGGGTGAGATCTGTGGTGAGCCACCTCAACAGTTGGGGCTGGAGACATGATGTGGGAGGAGAGGGTGAGTGAGCAAGGTTTGCTCATACCGGGGAAGGGAAAGCTCCAAGACACAGACATGTTTTGAAGTTTTCAAGACTTGACTGGACAAAGCTCTGAACAACCTGGTCTGATCTCACAGCTGGTCCTGCTTGAAGCAAGCAGTGCACTAGGGACCTCCTGAAGTCCCTACCAAAATGAATTATTCTATGAGGTCCTTCTCAAAATGAATTATCCTACAATTCTATGAAACACATTGAAGTTATTTCTCAGGTATGTCAGGGTTATTTTTAAACCTTATATAAGAACAGTAATTCTGGCCCAGAAGAGTGGGAGATCAAGAAAAGGTAGGATTTGGATTGTTAGGGACGTTATCTTGAGCTTTGAACAGTCCTCAAAATACCAAAATTGAACATGGCTCTTAAAGCCATAAGATATCTGGAGACAAATAAATTTTATTTAGAAATTTATGCTGTCTAAAATCTGAAGGGATGACAGTATTTTAAAATCAGAACATTCTTAAACATCAAAGCCCTACCAAAGGATGACTCAAAATAGGAAGGGAATATTTGTGTACTGCAACTCCTTTGCTTATGTCAGTAACCCTTCTCACTAATTTATCTAGTAGTTAAATAGCACAGCAATATTTTTCTATGAGAAAGAAAATGTTGTCTTACCTTGGGAAAAAAATATTTGGACACCAACTTCTAAATAGTCTTTCTTTTTTAGAAAACTTAATTTTTAATGAAATTAACTTTCCTTTTTAAGAAAAATTGATATGAACTATTTACAATCAGGAAATTTCCAGACACTAGAGATTAGAAACCAGAAAAAAAGGTCTTTTAGGATTTTTTTTATATCTTCAAAATATCTGGGGAAATAGTATTACTGGTATGCCAGAAGTTGTATTAGAAAGAGCTAGGGCACAGGGCCAAACTCCTGAAATTTAGGAAGACATCTCATGTGAGCTGTATCAAAGCAATTGTCAGGATACATGCTGTGACCACCAACACATCCAAACTAATTCAACTTAGATTGACTTTGTATCTAGACAATAAATGCTTTGTACTTTCCACATGAAATTATTCATTCATAAGTCTAGAAGGATGACTGAGCAATAGTCCTTTCTTGCACTAAAACACTCAGGGAGGACAAGAGTTTTATTGTGCTGGGCTTCCAGGTAAAGGCATAAACTAAATGAGTTTGATCTTACTTTATTTAGATCTTAGTTTTTGTGCTGCACCAAGTAGGGAAAAGAGGAGGCTGAAATAGTCACTACAGACACTTTGCTTATTCCAAATATCATTCTGAGGCAGAAAACTCCAGGTTTCAAGATTCAGGAATGATAAAATCATCTTCCTGGTAAGAACTGTCAATTTAAATGTGAATGCAACTAAAACAGTCCTGGCATTAGTTTACGAATCAGTTAAGTTTTCTCCTTCTTTTGTGTAGCTGTAGCAGTAGATTTTCAAAGTAGTTGTCTGTTTGCACAGCAGATCCTGCCTTGATACAGAGTTGGACCAGATCTCTGGAGGCCCCTTTCAAACTAAGGGCAAAGGAAAATATTTTTCTCTGTTGATAGTCCTTTAGTTGGTGAAAGAAAAAAAAAAAAAAAAGAAAAATGCATAAGAAGAGCTGACAGGGTAAGTGGTTCCTGTGAGGCATTACAACTTTTACGGTTTGCTTTCTTCTTCTGATCCACTTACCCACGTATCTTTTCACTGCTACTAGTAGGATTTCTCTTAGCTACCGCCTAGAAAAACAGAATGGCGACAACTCCTATTCTAGTCCAATTGACCATGCTATCTAGTACATTTATTTTGCTAAAAGGAGATCAAGATTAGTGGGTATAGAATTCACATGGACGCAGTGAAGAACAAATATTTAACATAAACAAATAATTAACTAAATATAGGACTCTGTATCAATGCTTAGTTATGTAATCCTGAATATCATGTTATGAATCAGAAATTCTGGATTTTTTCTATAAATGCCTTATTTATTTTACAAAAATGATGTACAAATGAAACTCTTAGAGTTCATTCACTAATTCAAAATAGCTATTAAAACTAGATCCTGATACTTCATATTTATTTACACTAGCCAGAATTTTTGTGTTATCACTTAAAGAACAAATAATCCACACTTTTTTTTTTTTTTAAATATCATGCTGTAATCATGTGGTAATTACTGTCATGCATTAATTCTCCAAAAGCTGTCCAGTTAAAGAAATTCAGAAGAGAAATAAAATCAAGCTGTTTCAAAACATCATCTTCATCCTGGATATGATGTTCTGCGTACCTCCCCCTTCACACAGAGGTATCCAAATTCTTTGTAATTGTGGTGACAGGCAGGAAATAGAACTGACTTGTCACTTGCTTTGCATGAGCTGATGACGAGTCAGCTTTATAAGTAACTGGTAGGGAATACTGTGTTTAGATCCTAGAGGAGAGCACGTCACATGGACAGAATGGACTCAGATATGTCTGTCGCAAGCATTTATACACTTCTGGTGTTGTAAGGGCTTTTATTACAGCTTGATGTTAATTAAAATGTGTCATTTAAAAATTTGCCAGTGCCAGCTTCTATAAAACATCGCATCAATTGTTCTAAATACAAACACAGACCATGCATGTCATGACATCATATTTAGTGCTTTCAGGCCACTGGAATAATAAGAAGTCTTTTTTTTCTTTTTTTCTTGCCAGGTTTGCATGTAATGGGAAGTAGAACAATGATTTATTCCACCACAGTATATTGTCCCAGTTCAGTAAAACATTTACGCGTCTCTAACTTCAAACCCATGCTTCATCCCACTGATTTCAGTTGAATCTTAGTACTGAAATAAATATTAATATGAAACATAACTGTAAGTTATGGGTTGACACTTTATGTTTAGCTTTGATTCACTCTGAAAGAAAGAAAGGCAGATGAAACATTTAAGTGAGACAGCAGGAGATAAGTAGTACTAGAGATCTAGACTTCAAGCTGCCCTAAGCATTGCCTACACAATTTCTGGGCATATCACCTTATCATACTCTTACTTCCGCACAGTACAATGCAATATTACACAAAGATTCCTGAACTAGACCTATATGACCTAGGTGTAGTATAGAAAGCATAACAAGCAATGCTAATTACCTCAAACGGACCACTGCCCCAACACAGCTATGGTACTTTATGCACAGCACCACATGAGGTGTCTCTGCTACACTCCACAATGAGCCACACAGACTTATCTTTTGCCTCTACCTGTCTTTATATAAAGTATAAAACAAAGCAGGTTTTAATTGGACTTTTCTTATTACAAAATCTTCATTAATTGATGCTTCGTTGATAGAAAATTCTTAAGAGAGCCATCATCACGGGAGGATGAAGCAGTATTTCATAATCAGGTTCCAGCTCTAACACAATCAATATGCAAGTTTTGGGTGTCATTTAATGTGACATTGTATTAAGAAGCATGGATTAACAAGCTAAATCCCTTCCTTCCCCTTATTAGTGCTGCCCAATGAACCATGTACCTGCACAACCATGTGAAAAGCGTGTGGCTTTTGCCTTTGCAGTCCCCATCGCTCCTTCCCATTCAGCTCAGGCTGGTAACCCTGATTAAATACAATGGTCGCCACTGAAAATTCAGCATTACTAGATCAGTTACTTTTTACTTTAAGCTAAGGTGGAAATTATAGTACCTCAGATAGGTGTGAGTTCCAGACAAAATACAGCCCTTTGTCAACCAGTTTTCTTACCACTAGGTCTGTTTACTGTCCTCACATTAAATACCTGTGAAGTCTTTCTCTGAAATATATCAAATTTTTCTAAAAGTTCAGCTATTCCAGTGACTACTTGCTAACTCCCAAGACTTAATTTAGGTATAACTAAACATTGAACTTAAGGACTGTTTTGCCAGACTGAGAATGAATGACTTCATAGCTTTACATATGTTTTTAAAAATATTTTAAAAACTTGTGGGATGAAGTGTATTGAGTGTATAAAACCAAGGCATGACCTTTCAAAAACAAATTCCACTAATCTCTACTATATTTGCAAAGTCACAGAATAAGAAATTACAACAAACATTTTTATTTCTTTAGATCTCTCATGTGAATATGAGAGGACAATGTATTCTGCTCAGTGAGTAAAAGCTACCTTGCACTTAGCACTGTTTGATATGTAAACAGGAATGAGATAAAGACAAAGCAAAACAGTTGACATCAATGAAGTAAACGACATTTACAGAACATGATAATGAATAGTTTCTGGCTTTTTTCTCTGAGGGAAAAGGGACATATTTTACTACCTTTTTTTTTTCCCCTTTGTCTCCAGCTTTTAAATCTATTCCAATCTGAACAAATTTTACATCCTTTGAACCATGTTACGCAGTATCACTGAGCAGGAATTACTGCTAACCATTTAAGTGCACAGATTTCTGTTCATGACTACTGCAATAAAGCACCAAAACGGCATTTCAAAAAAAGGAATAACCTTGTTAATGTCAAAAGGTAAAGCATCAGCATAATATTAATAAACACTGCAGACAGATTTGGTGATAGCTACAGCACAGCTCTTATTTTTATCTTTCTAAACTAAGGAAATCACAAATTAAGATATGTCTTTCATAAACTGGTCTCAGCACAGAAAGCTTGTGTTAGCCTGTGTGTTGCTCAAAAATAGTTTTGCCTTGACATTTTCGTAAGACTAAATTTCAAATAATTCTGTAACTGTACTTGTACTATGAAGTACATAACTTTTTACAGACAATAGATATATGCAAATGGAAAATGAAGACATACAGCTTGGTCTTTATTCTCAAAATACCAAGTGTCTTTAGGCTACACTCAAGTACACTTTTATTTTTTTTAAAAAAAGATATATATATATTCCTGTGAAATAGGTTTAAATCAGAGACTCAAGCCTCCTGTTCCTAAAATTACATAAAAATGTAAATGTAGGATAATTCAATTAAAGAAAAAATTGAATGCACAACAGGAATGGCTCAAAACAGAATTTTTCATACCTCTGGTAACATTAAAAGAAATTGTAAAGGCAGTATACCTTGTAGTACTGTTTCTCTGACACAGATCATTCAGTATTGTATAGGGTAGAAGCACTCAGGAGATCATAATTCTGAATTATCATTTTACAAGCATAATTTTGAAGCTGAAATAAGGAGCATCATGATGATAATAAAAAAGTAGCAAATATTGAGCATTGCTGAACATGTAAAGAACATAAGTCAGTCTGCATGCAAGTGCAAACTGGCCCAATCCATGTCCTGAAACGCTTCAGAAATTGTGTTTGAACTTTGCTCCTACAACCAAGAGTAATTTTGTATTCCTGCATTCAGACTTACTTTGGCACTAGTTGCCAGGCAGATGTCATTAAGTTTGTGAGCCTCAAGGCATTTATCCACCAGCGTTTGCTACCATTAAAATGCTGATTCATTAAATAAAGCTTACTGGGTAAAGAGCCACAGTATCAGATCTAAACTTCAAAAAGTGCTTTGGGTACCTGCTTATAACTTTCAGCAGTATCCAGTTAAAACATTGACAATAAACTTCAAAATGATTTCATATAACCACTGATTGTAGTCAATGGATCAGTTTCAGATCGGCTGTTCTACAAGAAGCCCTCTTCTTCCTGTATATGCATGTACGGCCACGTATACAGGTGTATACTAAACAAGTAATTCTGAACAGTAAGATCCCTTTAAAGCCCTCTAACTTGGCCAAAAAAAGAGTTAAGACTCCCCAAGTCACTAGTTAATGTAGTGACTTGAAATATTGGAAAATATACCTTATTTACACAAGAATGAGACATTTTTAAGAAGGATTAATGTAATTAATAATTAATCAATAACAATTATTTACCTAAGAAAATCTCATACAACACATGAATATGAGTTCATGTAGTACCTAACTTTACCCACTTGTTCTACAAAGCAAGGATATTCTCCTTTCTACTTTAAATGGAGTAAATACGAATGTATTTATGTATGTTATCTATTTAGCAATCAACCAGCTACAATCAGTAGCGTCCGTCCCTAGCAGAGGGTCGTGCGTTTTGCACAGCCAGCGAGCCACACAACGCTGAATGCAGGATTCAGTTATGGAGAATTCAGGGCTGCTCTGCCATGCTCAGCAAGACCTGTCTCCCCCTGCCCCGGGCCCCATTTCTGTCCCAAGTGCGTTCCAGGACTGCCAAAAATGGAAACAGGATGGATGAGTGTGTGTGTGTGTTTCTCTCATATCTTCTCAACCCTCTCAGTAAAATCATGCTTGATGAAAGCTCACAAATGAACTACTTCTGACATTAAATCTCCCATGGTATTTTCCATTGCCTCTCATAAGGCAGAGAGTAATAAAGACCCATAAGCTCTATGCTCAGCAAACTTGAAGTAGACTTCACAGGTTGCACATTGAGAACTTGATTGAAAAGCTGCATCTAAGCAGGTTACTTATGTGTTGAAGTTACACTGACTTTATACTGTATAAAAAGAAACTGGCCTTCCCTGATCATGAGAATTCCCCGATCATGAGAATTTACTTCAGTACTTTCATGGTTTGTGCATCCGAATAGGACAAAGAGACTCCTTGTTGATTGAGTCTTACTGCTAAAATCCACACTGTGTTTACGCAAGGGGATTTGCAGTTTGTACAATTCAATTGTATAGGCAGGCTAAGTTTGCATCCAAATACATTGTTTTAATAAAATAAAATAAAATAAAACACAAAAGAAAGATGATAGAAGAATAAATTATCCCTCAGAGTAGCCCTTTTTTTTTTCCCTAATATATATGGCAAGCTAAAATGGGAAGAGATTGGAGAGGTTTATAATTGCATGTTTAAATAACAGTCTCTAGAATAAACTATAGAACCTTAGATATTCCCATTTGTTCCAGTTTTGACTTAAGGACCAACCTAACTCTGTAACATGCTCACTGAAGTTAAGTTCATCAAAGTACATGTTCATTAGATGCTGCTTCATTCCTCTTAATTGCTACCTGATTGAGGAGTCCCTGTTTAAACAGGAGATTAGGTCTGGAAATATGGCAAATATACATAATGGAGATGAAAATATAGTGTAAAAGCAATCACTGAGAGCATGATGGAAATGGGGAAAGGACTGCAGGTACAAGAAAGTACAGATGCATCTCTAATAGTAAATCTGATTTCTCTAGCTGCACCTGAAACCAAAGACATGATTTATAAAGAAGCAAGCACAAATAAATACTCAGAAATGTTAGGATAAAAATGTTCAATCTCTAGCAGTAGCAGTTTTAACCCATCAGGAAAGCAATAGCAAATAAAGTCCAAGTGAACAATGATTTCAATAGAAAAACATAGCAAAGAAGGGTCATACAGACTTTCTTTGTGTTTTATTCATTACTGGAAAATATTAATGACATAGGACAATCTCTTATTGTTTTCTAACTAATTATTGCACTAAATAAATGATTTTCCTATATAATGGGAATAATTTTTATTATTAATTTTTACTGTGACAGGCCACAGATTTTTTTTTTTAATGATTAGCACTGTTCTTCGTCTTTGAAATCCTCATCTTGGTTGAACAAAACAGATCACAAAGCTGGTGTCAGTGTCCTAGTGTCAAAAAAACCACTGCAATTACTGTGTAAGTTTAATACTAAGCTGCAACACCATCTTGGTAAACTGACTTCTACCCATTCAACGATTTGGTTATGTTAAAATTTCATAAAGGTCACAGAAGAAATTAGAAGGTGCCAGCATTTGTCATAAGCCATAAATTACACTTCTCTGCAACTATGGTTACAAATGCAGTTTGTTTGTCAAATTTTATTTCTACATTGTTTCAGTGCCCTTTTCCATCATTTTAGTCAGCAAAAAATTTCTAAGGTTTTTACTTTATAGGACTTTCTTGATTTAAATAGTACTTTGTGTAAACTGGATTTGTTCTAACACATTTTCTCATCTGTATCACTACTATTCAAGAAATGTCAAACCAGATAAGCAAAGGCCTTATTAGCAGACAGGTCACAGACCAAAATGGCATGTTAGGAAGCACAGACCCTCATATATGTTTTTTCCTTGCAACACTCTGAAGAACTCCCATTCAGCTCTCCCCAGTGTGTCTCCTTGTCTGATCCGAGCGCTGTTTGCACAGATTTGATAAAAATACAGCTTTCCCTGGTTAGATAGGCTAATATATGTGTGAAAATCATTAAGCATCCCAAAAACCTCTGTACTATTTTACATCTGTTGGCTGACAATCCAAGGTGACTTGAAACTATTGGAACCATACTTGAAAGTATTTTTGTTTACTTTTGATATCAACTACTGAGGACATCAAGTTTCATATGATTTATGTTGTACTGTACTAAGCTGCAGCAGTAACACTTTGTCCTATGATTCCAAGAGATGTGCCATAAACTAACTGGAGATAAACAAGACCTATAGGCAGAATAAAGGAGTTCCAAAGATCATCTGGGTAATAAATGCACCATTCTGTCCAGCATTTATTGCATAAAACAATTTGAGAAGCCAAGACTGATGGAGCTGACATTTTTAGGAGCTGTATAAAACTGAGATTCTAACATCTTCTGGTATTAGCACCTGATTAACATATTCAGAAGAGTTTTACTGGTTACTTGTAGGCTTTAGACAGAACTCAGTTTGAGTAGTTATATTTTAACTACAAAAAGTCCATGTGCAAATCCATCAGGAATCAAAAGAAACTGTGAATGGCAATCAGGTTTAACCTCAGTGTAGAGGTCATTTTGAGTTATGATTAATGAAAGAACTACGGGAAGAAAACTATGCTACACTTTGGGTTGACCTTGCCTGACTTTCCCAGAGAGAGTTGGCTAGAGTAAGCTGTAAAGTTATGCCAGTGCAGCGAAAAATTCGAGGTAGCTCAGGGAGCTCTGTGAAGACAGTAAGTTCAAACAACAGTGAGAGGTATCATCTCTCTTAGATGTAACATTAAGTTGACATGAGCCGGGTTCAATGACTGGGGCTTCCGTATGCCAATAACAATTTCTTAAATGAGCCATTCCTGACTGGAAATTCATCTACAGTAATTGTATCAGAATGATTCTAAGAGTGACTTTTGAAATATAAATTGCAGAACTGTATTATTGCTCGAGATTCATGCAGTGTAATAGCTAAATGGTTTCAGGAGCTGAATCTACTGAATCTCCCCCCACATGAGAGATTATTAGCATCCTAGTAAAGTGCAGAGACATATTTTGTACTTAAACTAAAAGCCAAATGAGCTTCTCTACCATTTTATAAGTGAGTAATCACATCTACTTTTAAGCTGGGGTTTCTACGGCAATTTTGTTCCTTGGAGCTCCATCCAT
This sequence comes from Rhinoptilus africanus, assembly GCA_013400135.1. Lineage (NCBI taxonomy): Eukaryota > Metazoa > Chordata > Aves > Charadriiformes > Glareolidae > Rhinoptilus > Rhinoptilus africanus. The sequence continues at coordinate 226,085 of VXBO01006149.1, read as the reverse complement.
TTTCAGTGTGATGTGAAATACTGGTGGGCTGCCTAAACAGCCAGCCATTAATTTCTTTAACAGAGGATCAAATTTAACCTCAATATAGACATAACTTCCACGGATCTCTGGAGATTTATTTTTTTCTAACAAAAGGTTGAACTTGGCCCAGAAACTTTAAGGTGTCAGATACTCATCAACAGAATTCACAACAAATTGGAAAGTTATCTGGTTCATGTTATATTTATTTTTGCATTTTCTTTCTCCATTTCGAGCAATTTATTCCAACAATTTTTTTATTGTATGCTTAGTTTTCTCTTAAAACTTAGATCTATGTTCTGTCTTCAGGAGACTCTGTAGAGCCCAGTGCTCTTAATTACCAAGTTTGTTTCTGTTGGATTAAATAGAATTAATTTTTTTCTGCCTCCTACACTTTATCTTCCACGCCACAGACAGATTATTCTCCTCTTATTTTCTGCATGTGCTTCCATACCATGCTTACCCCAAAGGAGACAAGAAAGACAAAGCCTCTCTCAATGATAGAAATTGCAAACGGTATTGTGCCAAGTCAAATAAACTAAATGCAAGTTTGTGGATTAAAATTAAACATGCAGAAGTAAACTGACTGGAGATATAAAAAGGCAAAAGTCAAAGTGGTTTTATATGGTCTGATGTTATTCTTCCAGTTCCGAACTGCTCACTGGCACTGAGAGAATGTAAAATAGCAAAGATTACCAGATATTTGAGATCCTTTAGGACAATACCGAAATACAAGGAGGAGTGCCTTGGATCTACCATACCACCCTAAACATACAATTTATTCCTGAAAAAACATCTCATTTGTTCTTTTATACATAGTTACTTCTGCACCTTGGCTTGTTAGAATTATGATAGAGAGAAAAACAGTTGTTGAAAAGAGGTCAATGTAATGAATGATTTCTTAACTTCTGAGAGTCTGTCAATGGAGTGCTGTACATCCCCTGTCACTATTCAACCAATATGTATGAAGAATAATACAATGAAGAGGTGATTGTTAACATCAAATGAAAGGAAATACCCAAAGGAATACGAGTTTCAGATTTACACTCTCAAACAAAGCAGAATTTCTATAGCATTTGTTATGAAAACCAGACAAATAAGAAGTCCACTTGGGACCTAAGACAACGACACTGAACTAAGTCTCAGACTTATATTACTACCTTTACTTTGTTAAATAAAAAAAACCATTCTTGGATTTCATGTAAATTAATGATTATTAAACATCACTGGAGCTATATTTTTTTCAAGGATCCTTTGGGAATAAAGCAGTAATGCCAAAAGCAGCTAATATCAAAACTGGAATGAATAAATTAAACATCAAAATCCAAAGCTAAGGTACCGCTCCTTTCAAGTAGAAAAATACTGTTTTGGATATCTTGACACGTAATTAGAATGCAAGTGTTCAGGTGTCTATTTAACTAACCCTGAATTCAGGATGAACCACTCAAAACAACTGCACAGCCAGATACTCAAAACAAATATTGTGAAATAAAGTTAGTAACACAGAGGTATACTTTATGCATGAGGTGTAGGTATCTGCAAATATAAATATAACCACTTAATTTGAAAAATAAAGCAGATGACACAAATGAATATTTCAGTTTTGTTTTGAAAACCTAAGCTGCGATCCTGATTATATCATCTGAAATTGCATTGCTAACTTCCTAGTAATGTTTCTTGTAGGACAAAACTGTTCACAGACATCTCGCAGAAAGAGGGGTTTTAAGACAGGGAAAATGTGGTCACTTTTCAGAAAGATACTATATAATATTAACTTTAATGTTGACACTATTCTTAGCTATTTCCTGAATATTAAGGTGCACATGAATATCTTTGGGAGGAAATTTTAGTCCATATGGTCTAGTCATCATACCTGCCCTGTTAAAAAACACTTTTAGCAGCCTCTGTACACTAACAGGCTGCTTAGGGTTCCGTCTAATTTTCATTAAAATATGAAAGACTAAGCCTAAAATATGAGAGACTAAGCCTAAGAGCTTAGACGAAGTACATGAATTAGAAAAATAAGGCAAATTAGATCACAGAGTAACACTTTAAAAAAAAAAATCAATATTGGATGCAAAAAAACCTCCCAAACTTAGTTACACTTTGTTGTGTGTGTAGATCTCAGATATATCTGAAAACATGTATTGTAAAATATTACACTAGAAGTAGATAAAATTAGTTCTGTTTAATCAATATAATTTTAAAACATGAAGATGTATCTTAATACAATATATACTGTATTTTCTGGTGTCCATCCTCAACAAACCTAAGGGAGTTAGTCATGATTATTACTATCCAGCATAACCAATCACAATCATCAGCCATTTACTGGTGTTGCCTCTCAACTCTTCCTTCTTTGAAGTGTAAAGAACAACACTGATGCTTGAAGATCATGCTCCAAGAGATTAATGGAGCCTGAATTTCAAAGAAAGAATAGGACAAGAAAATGAGAGATAAGGAAAAGAAAATGTTCCTTTTGGTTCAATTCCTGTTCATTTCTGGGGAGGAAAAAGAATAAAACAAGTGAAATAATCTTATGAACCCTATTTACTCAGAAAACCTGCATGATTAAGGAACAAAAAGGCAAATTGAAGCTGGTAAGAGTATTGGAGTAAAGACTGTTACCAGTTGAAACAAAAGGAAAGTGGAGGCTGAAGTTAAAAGAGAGCAGGGAAAAACATGTTAAAGAGAACTATGTGAAAGAATATTTTGCTGGAATATATGAATGTTATTACACACCGTAAAGAAGATTCAACCTCCAAAAAAAAAAAAAAAAACAGGGGAAAAGAAAAATCAGACATCAGTAAATACAGAGTAAACAGGAAAAGAAGAAATGTTATGCAGCATACGTAAACAAAACAAAACACAAGCAAAAGAAAACAGAGAACATTTAGACAATTCTTTTGATGTTGAAATTATTCCAGGTTAAATATATATAAAACTCACTGAAGCAAGTTTAAACATGCTCCAGAATATCAGAAAAATATATCTGCTTCTCCTTTTTCCATTACCTTTCTAATAACTAGCTGGTGTAGTTTAGCTGTCAGACCTCACTGGAATCTAAGTAAATGCAATTACCTCATTTCATTTGGAATCTACAAATCTTGTCCTTAAAATAGTACTACTGGTTGCGAATAAGATTTTGACAGTAGTATTGTATGAGGAAAGCTAAGAAACAAATGTTCACAGTTAAAGCTTCTCACTAGACAGCTGAGATATAAGTAAATCATACCAGGAAGATGTACACTGATTGAAGTCTAGAATTTTTATATTATTTGTTGACATGTAGTTTAAAAACCAAACAACTATTTTCACTTTTACTTAGGGCTTAACCTATCCATATTCTCTCATTGTACTGAAATGAATTCCAGCAAAATTTACTGAGATTTAACTCCCTCATTGTTTGAAATCTGTGTTTGAAACTGCATCTTCACATTACCCTGTTACTAAGAAAGTTTGTCAAGCGTGCTTGAAAAGTCTTTATATCCCAATGGTCCTGTGCTGTCTAGGTATGCTAATATACATAGCTTGCACATATCACTGCATTGTCTTGGAAGTGTTAATCTATTTAAGATGCAAGCTTTTTGGAGAAAAGGAACGTGTTGCATGTAATCAAGTTAGGACAGGAAAACTTGCATAGTAAAAAAAAAAAAAAAAAATACAGATTTACTTGTTCAACCAGAACTTGAATGTTACTTTCCAATTTAGGAGACCTGTGGAAGATAAGAGAGAACATGGAAGAAGCAGGGAAATGGAAAAAAAAATGTTGAATATAAATATATTTGTCATGTATATATACTTGCATGCACACATAAATTCAAAGTACTTTGAGACACCCGAGATATAAGAAAGTAAAGAAAATACATATTGCATTTGAATGTCTAAGAAATATTTTCAAAAGTTCTAATTTCTCCAGAAAATGTCTCATAAAATCTTATTTCACCTCTAAACCCCTCAGCTGTTATGCAAAATGTTTACAAGCAGAAGAAAAAATAAATCAATTATATTAGCTATGAAACAGAATTTAGCTCGGATACTCAGAGACAGATAGCTTTTTCTCAGAGTGCTCCAGAGTTACTTCTAGCAAGGTAAACCTTTTTATGGAATAACTCCAGTACAATAATCTGAAAATTAACTTTCTACTCAGCATTCATTACAGAAGTATGTTGCAGTAGGATAATAGCAAGGTGAAAAATTTCAGACATTGCTTTTGAGAATCACTTATACTTAGTCATCCAGTCTTTAAAATTCCTTATCCTCCATAAAATATCAAGTGCACCACTAATTTTTGAAGGTCTTGGTTTGTATGTTAGTAGGGTGATCAATGCTAAGTTCAGTAAAATGAATATAAAGAAAGTAGAAACAAATGATAAGTTATCTGTATGATTTAATGCAAGATAAAATACAGGTTGGGAAAGGAAAAGGAAGTGAGAGGAGACCAATTCAGTTTTTTTCCTCTTCTTCACTCACATCTTTACTGAGAACTTAATTGCCAAAAGATCTATGTCAAAAAAAAAAAAAATCTAAGGGGTAACAGACAAACTACGAATTTAATCATTAGCTTAATTGCTGTCACAAGAGTTACCATGTATTGAAAATGCTAATTAAGAACAAGTTTACAGGCAATATGCTAAAGAAAATAAACATATGGAAGAAAATATGAAAAGGAGAACAACTACTAGAGAACTTTGAATATTTCGCTGTTTCTTGATAATGTGGCAAAAAAATTTAGATATTCGTTAACTGTAATAAAAATTGATGAAAGATGTTTTATGATTCTGCAGGGGTCTTGAATGCCCTCTGCCCCTTCAAGGGATTACTTGCCTGGGCTGTGCAAGAAGCCTTTTTGGGACACTCCACAGCCCTTCCCACCCGCGCTGGCTCAGAATCAGCTTTTGAGCTCAGACTTTGGGCCTTGGCACTGCCCTGATCTGGGGTCAGCCACTCCTGCACGCAGCCACAGACCCCCTTGACCCTTAAGTGTGGGCTCCTGGCCTGGCCTGGTCCCATCCTGTTCCCTTCCTCATGGCCCTGCCCAGCTCTCTGGGTAGCGTCTGACCTCCCTCATCATCCCTGGACCTGCCCCAGCTCCTCTCTGGCCACTACACAGAATCGCCCACATCAAGGAAAAGGCACTGAAAACTCAGAACTCAAAGGAGGTCTAGCAAACCCGTCGCTAGCACTTCAGAATTATTTCAAGGTTCAAAAGTCTCACACGGTATGATTTTCCTAGATGTGTCCGAGAAAAGAAAATATTTAAGGAAAAATAGAAGTGATAGGCTGCTACGATTTGCACAGAAGGAATAGGAAGGGGTTTTGTCCAAGTACAACTAGAAGGACTTGACCCTCCTGGCCATTCAGCTGCAGGCATGGTAAGCTTATCACAGCTTTTTTTCTCCTCCTGCGCCCATACCTCCCACAATGGAAAAGTGAAAAGCAGCTGAGGAACCTCTGAGTCTTATCTTTACTCTCCACCTACATTTAAATACAATGAATGCCACTTTCCTGATTGCCTGGAGCTTTATTCTGTCAGCAAGATTTAAAAACTAAGTTGATACTCAACAATGAAGTTCACAGAGCCTCGACACTAGACTTTATTGAGGTGAGACTGAGAATTTTGGTACAACTAACTTATGCTGAATTTCAGCACACAAAGTCTAATGTCAGTTTGGCAAAGTGATGTAACTTGGCACTTCATAGACAAATTATTATTCCAGCAGGACTACCGCCCATGGGAAAATCTGATGTAACCCTTCCTGATCTAGTTATTTCATTCACAGTATTTAGTTCCAACCAATTTTGTAAGACAGCTCCACCACTTGTTTGGATATCCCACTAGTCATCAGACACAGGTATCAGCAACAAGTAATTTGTGAAGGTAAGGGATTAAAGTGGCATTGTGTAACCACCTCTGTGAATTTTCAAGGACACAGATGGGGTTTATTTGGGTACTGAAGGTTTAAATGAAAGTTAATATCTATGAGGAAAAAAGTGATCTGTCAGGCTTGAATACAAGGAAAGAGCTTAGAATATCAGAGGACTGGAACATTCCTAAAAAATCTAATTTTCCAATTATGCAGGACTAATTAAAAACTACTCTTCTCTATGAATTTATCTCGTATCATTAGACTGTCACAGCTACATTTGTAGACAAATGGCACAGATATGGAAAACTTATTTTCAAGACTAATATTTCTTTCTGTTACATTTTAAATGAGAAAATAATCAAAGAATTGGAAAGGAAAATGGTATGCAAAGATAAAAAGAAAGAAAATAAAGAGAGAAGGCATGAAAACATGCAATATCTTCCTGCCTTTATCCCCGCAGCAGTTAGAAAATGAAGAGAATGCCTCCTAAGTATGGTGAATTGGGGAAAGTTGGAGTAAGCGGTCACTCACTGCCTTGAAAATTCTCACCTTGAGCTCTTGTGTGTGAGGGAGAGTGGGGATCAGTACGCACAATGCTAGAACGATCACCATTTTGCACAAATTGTTTTAGCGCTTGTTAGAAAAGATGATGACTGGAAGCACATAAAAAAAAAAAAGACATAAGGCTTAATGCCTCTGAAAAATGTCTGCTGGGATCTTTTCTATACCATTCCCTTTCCCTCGCTAATCTCTAAGCTCCTTATCCTTCAGAACTGGGAACGATTTCCTCAATGATAAAGCAAAGAAGTTCTGATCAGTTTAGATTGTAATGAGAAATTCAATCACTTCACTAAAATTACTACTTTATACATGAAATTAATGGAAAGTTCTCTTCTTGTCAGGGAAGAGAAAAATTGTAGAAAGAAGATACAGCAGTTGTGTGAACTGATCTACAGCTGTTGTTGTGGAAGAGTTTGGTTTGTTAAGAGGTGAGAGAAAGAGGACAGGCAGAGAGTGCACACACTGCAGTGCACAGTGTTGTTCTATGGGAGAAAGGGAAGTTTTGCACATCTGGGAACAGAAGTCTGAAAATACAGTCACAAAATGCACTCCCTGACCATAGCCCAGCTTCTGCATGAATGTGTATGTTAACATTTTCCCCAGCTTGAAGTTGTCACAAGCATTATGTTTCAACTTACAAACATTGGGTGACAAAGATCTGACATTAAAAGGGAGGACTAAAAAACGCCTGTCAGAATCACCTTGCAATACTGAGAGCACAGTATCAAGTTCGCCTACGCTACCAAAAGCCGTAACAGTACAATGAATAAGGAGTACTAGCTGCCTTGTTTAAACTGAAAATGGTGACATCAAGTTGAACAGCTGCCAAACTCACCATCGTTTCTGAAATAATTTTCTGTAGTTAAGCAGCCTTAAGCTATGTTTCTAATACACATATACAAATGTAATGACATGATTTTTAATGACAGTAGGTTTGAGTATCTTACACATACCTATTACAAAGAGGCATTCTGATACTGTAATATATACTACAGCTTTGGAATATCAATGCTAATACCAATTGCCAAAGCAATTGGCCCATAATAATGGAAGCAGGTCTTTCTACTTTTTTTTTCCGTAAGATTTTTCCCACATTTTTTTTTTCCCCTGTCTTTCTGATCTCTCCTTTTAGTAACCTTTCTTCACCAGAGTTGAATACCATTTACAAGCTGATCTGTCACCACTGGCAACTCTCTTTTTTTGTGCTCTGTTTCACTCTGATTGCAAGATCCATCACTAAGGTAGTACCTACTGTAACTATGAGGCTAAACTTAATGTGCTAGAAAAGCTAGTACATACTGTTATTACGAAGCTAAACTTCACATGCCAGAAAAGCAATGCTTACAGTAATGGACTGTATCTGCACCCAGCAAAAGAAAAAAAGCAAGAGCAAATCAAGAGCAATATAACTTCAAACCTCTAATCTCTCTATTACATATGATCATCAAGATAAACAAAGTTCTGCAGTTCTTTTGAAACACTCTAAGTTAACAGAAATTTTTGACATTTCAGTTAAGGATCTGATGATAAAAATCAGCTTCTAAGTGTAATGGATACACAGGAATAGTTGCAATCAAAAAGCCTCGAATTGCCCTTTTGAGATTATCTCTCCATTTCTGCCCTGGTCCCCCTTCTAAATGTTGAAAAATGATCTTACCTTTCAGGAATTGCTTCTGTCTTTATCCATCAGGACCCACATGCATATACAGTGGGAGATGTATTCATTCAGATCCCTCCCTACACAGATTTAGATGGCTTGCTACTTTAAGATATGAGTTGTATACAGGTTCAATAGAAAATGGCCAGCTCTTTGTCTCCATACTATGCTCTAAGCAGCTGTAACGCTTACAAGAACATTCAAGATTCTGAGCTGACATCCCCTCTCAGGATGGCATCAAACACTACAGAATTACAACCTAAAAAGTCCCTCTACACATTGGGGTGAAATCCCAGCCTTACAGAAGCCCTCAGTGACTCCAAAGGGGAGGGATTTCCCCTTAAAGTTATTTACATTAACTCTTAATCCAGGATTATATACTCCTTAAAATACATGAACTACCCCTCACCTTTTTCAGCATCAAGTCTAACAATAACCACTATTGGAAATACTACTTTGACTCTTTAAGGTATTTTTCTTTAAAATGAGAATAAAACCCCAATGCCATGTCTCATTTCTCATATTGAAATGGCTTAAGCAAACAATTAAAAAATAGGGGTATCTTGTGATCTTAACAGCCATTCTTTACTAAAATTGTTAAATCTTCTACATAAAGGTGAAACATTAAACGACACAAAGAGAAACAGAAAAAAATTACCAAAAAACCAGTTGGGCATGAACCACCTATAGTTTCAAAAGGGCTGTTATCTAATTAAATTTACTATTAAAGTCAAGATTACACTTGCTTAAAGAAAACATGACAAATTCACTTATTGATGTTACCAGAATGATATGATCTCATCAAAATTTGACTAAGCCAGAAATAATGAATTTATAACAAAGGACAAAGCCTGCCTTCCTGATTCATGTATGAGTTTGATGTAGTAGAAATTCACCCCTAGTTTAACTCTATCAACAAATAAAGATCTGCCCACTGAACTACTACAGTCAGGAGTTTAAGGTAAGAAATATTTGGCTCAAACACTCTCTCAATAATGCAAGATACAATCTACTTTATGTAGCCAAAGCAAAGCTTTATTGATAAAAGCAGCTTTATGCAAATGTTCAGCTATAAATTTCTTCTAAAGAGTTGGCACTGCAATATTCAGACATCTATTTAAAAATACTATTTGTTCTTTTTGGATGCTTATCAGATACTTTATCAGATAAAGCTTTGTTCATGTGAATCTAATTATTCAGGTTTTTGCTAAGTTCTTTCCTGTTGGAGCTTCTTGCGAAGTGACTTCAAAATGTTTCATTTTCTAAATAAACTGAGTGATTCCAAACAACTTTTGCTAGAAGAGGAATAAATTAATGATTGGGAGCTCAGAATCATTTTGGTCTTCAAAGCCTTCAAAGGATTTAAAACATAGAATTTAACTCTTTCCCTTTGAAGTGGATCATTTTTAGCAAAGCAACTTAGATACAGGTTTCTTCATAGCTAATGCATTACATTATTCGGTGTAAAACCAGAAGTGCTAACATCTTAAACGTTACCAAACAACAGTATGAAGACTTGTGTTTAACAAAAAAATTGGGATCAAGTAAGTTTTTTCCACAAACATTAATGTGGTGTCTTTCTATTTATAGGCCCCAAATCTCTCACAAGTTGTCAGAAAAAGCTATGGGAAAAAGGCTTAGATATGAAAAACTCAAACCACTCATTTCACATCTTTTGAATTACTATTGATCTTTTTACTGTTACTCACTATGCTCATTATAATCCCAGACAATTTAAGAGAAGGTTATTAATAACAAATAGGCTTCTCTCATTTCAGGGATACTTCTTAGGAAAGACTGAAGAAAGCAAGCTAAACGATCTAAATCAGGAAAATAAAAAGGATCTGAATTAAAAAATTTTGAGATACTCCCAAAATTTCCTGGAAAAACAAAAACTTCCACTTATATTAAAAAGTGTATTCAGCCTTAGGAGTGTATTCAGCTCTGTATATTTAAGCTTTTACTATTAAAGGGGATGTAGTCAGCACTGTTTATGAAGCAATATTTTGTGTTTCAGTTCACCTCGAAGCACACATCTACTTGTAACTCTATTTAGAGATGAGTAGGGACTCAATCTTCTTCAATTGCAAATGGGAGCCAAGACAACCAACTCATGTAGACACACACAGAGACCTAATTTTAGGCACTTGGTATTGAATCCTATCCTTGTTTTCAAAGCAGTCAAAACTCTGTTTTGGTTTTTCTTAATAATATGAAGTAAAGTAAATATCAAAATGAAAATGGAATTATCAGTTACACACAGTGACATTTCACCAAAATAAACATATTCCATAAGAAAAGTCTAATTTTAAGAAAACACTTTTTCCTTAAGACCAAACATTTCATCAGGGGAAAAAAAAAAAAAAGCCCAAACCAGATCTACTCTAGCCCACAGAAGATGGAAAAATAGCTGAGAAGTTTCCTTCCTTTTTCTCCTTTAAGGCAATAATCCTAATGGACATAATACTCTGATCTTGTTAAGAGGGTGTACTTGTACTCCACAATTAAATCCTCATGAACAGATACTCAATAATAAATAATTTCAGACCTCATTGGAGGTTAGGACACATGTTAACTATTGGAGGAAGGACCTCAACAGGAAAGAGGCACTGAAATGAGAACAATATTGATACTAAATATAAAGTTGTTTTCCTACCTGTGTGCAGAGAAATTACTGAGGTACAGGGTGTATTTTTCTTCAGCAGACAGCCCATCCATCATCAAGTAAAAAACATGAAAATTACTCTGGTTGAGAGGCTGCATAATGACACGAGACTTCTCCAACATGTATGTATAAATCCTAGCTGATTGAGAAACAAACAAATAAATTCATCATTATACTGATTGCTCTTAATATGTATTTTAAATCATTCACCATTGCAGTGGTAAAGAATGAAAAATGTTTCTTATAAAACAGTCTGAGGTGAGCACATAAAAGCAATACCATTCAACCATGGTTTTCTATATAAATCACATATAAAGTCCTAATTCCATTAAAATTAGTGAAACAAATGTCTTACCTTACTTGCTTACTATCCTACATTATCTTCAAAATGACTTAATTTTAAAGATAATGATGTTAATTTGTACTCCGTTTTACTTATTTGAGGAACCAGTTGTCATATTTGGCAAGAACTTCTGAGAGACAAGCTATTAGTCATCTCAGCAAAGTGTAGCCATCTGAGCATTAGCATTTATTGCAAGCTCCTTCTTAATGGAGAGAGAAGGATACAAGAAAGATTCAAAGCATCTTGGAAAAACTAGCCTTAGAATCATTGCCTCTTTCTCTGTTTATAATCAAGAACACTCAGATTAATAGTTTAGATAAACCACCTAACTTCTAGATGGCTACAGAGAGACAAATTCTCTGCAGAACTGGTTATCAACAAGCTCACTAACTGCTACCTGGGAAACATAGACATCTCAGAAAGGCTGTGATGTGCTGGCCAAATGAGAAGCCATGTTAATCAGCACATCTATGAAGAAGGTGAAGAAGGATGCACCTGACCACAATTTGCCTACAGCAACGTTGATTACAGGATCATACATAACCTCAGGCCAGTAAGGCTCTGAGAGAGGCAAAGCACAGAAAATACTGGACCCTCAGAGCCATTCACCTGCTTCACCAGATTACAGGCATTTTAAAGGCACTTGTGAAGAGACAGAGGGAGATTCACTGTTTTGCGCAGGTTACTCCAGCCCTCCACTGAGCGTACACCACCATGCAGTTCCAGATGCAGCAGGCTAAAGAGAATATAGGAGCGCCGAACTGTAGCTAGAGGTCAGGGCCCTTGCTGTGAGCGAGAACCTGATTCCAGTTCCCACTTACTCCACTGTTTGTATACTTAGTCCCATCCCTGGTTAATGTAGAATACTATCTGTATATCTGTAATACCAGAAGCATGTCCCTTCACACACAACTGAGCACCCCCACTGCCAGGATGGGGTACATTTTGCTGCAGCTTTAAGTTTTTCAATCTCTGCTATATGGCAGAGCTTTCAGAGCCTCAGCAAGCATCCTTCCCCTGGAAAAGACTGTTGAGTTTAGAGGATCAGGTGCACTCCTCAGCGGTGGAGGACCTATATTTTTGAAACACTGTGAGCAGAGAAGGATATTAAACCATAGCTTCCCATAGTCTGGATGACAATCAACTCATCTAAGGCTCCTTCCTCTATGAACTGGAAGACTGGAAGTAGTTCTTGAACATTCAGTGACAGAAAATATTGGTATATGCGTCTGGTAGCATGGTAACTATGTTCTCTAAACACATACCATTTTTGAGATGCTCATTTTTTTTAGATTTTTTTTTAAACTTTTTTGAAGGAAACTGTATTTAAGCATAAAATAGTACTGAGTTACTCAGTGCAGTCAAAACTGCACTTGTTGCATTTCTAAGCATAAGCAACTTCAGATGCCTGAGAGACCTGAAGTTTGAAGGCAGAGTGGGAGTTTAAAGGCTTTGAAAGATGAGGATAGTTGAAACAGTATTTTCAGAATCAGTTTTGGACTCAAAGGTATCACCCAATGCAATGCTGAGCAAAGTTACGCAGGTTAGATCTTGATGTGTTAGAGTGTGCACGGTAGTGGCATTAGCCTAATGGCTAGGATAGAAGCCAGAATGTCACGCTCCTGTCACCATACTGCCACTAACACCTACAGTAGCTCATTCAGAGATAGCTTGGTTATTGCTATACCATCTGTATTTGTCTGGAAATTACATTTTAAATTTCACCTAAGTATCTTCCCATCTTTTGGAGAGCTCTAAGTTTCTCTCTTTACTGTTAAGTACAGCAAACTTGAAGTTCGTTGCAGTTGTGTGTATGAGGGAATTCAGCCTGTGAGAACATTGTTGAAAGGCAGCGTAGAATGGAGAGAAACAAAACTGAAGAATCTTGAACATACTGCTTTGAGAAAGAGCTCAGCAGTTAAGTGCTGACCCTGAACTAAGTGTAACTATGCCCAGTTTCACAAAGTGCTCCTCTGCACAAGCCAAACCATCCCAGACACATCCCAGTTAAGCAGTACAGAAGATCAGTGGTACACTACCCAGGAGCTTTTTCCACGCTTTCTTTTATCTAGCAGCACAGGACGGTGGCCTGAGATATGTGCTGGCAACCAAAACCATGCCTGTAGTTCTAGCTAGCCAAGAGACAGTAGGACTGACAGAGACGAGCTGTATGGCTGACTTGCTGAACCGAGAAGACACGACCCAGCACATTTAATCATCCTACAAAAAGTAGAAGTTAACTCCTGCTATTATGGAGCCTATATTATGAGAAATTGTGTATCAGCCATATAGCCCTCTGTTGCTATGCTATGGAAAATAGAACTGTGCTGGAAGTAAAAGGGCACACTTGGGAAACCATTAAGCTGGTAGTGGGATACGTTTCTGGCTCCAGTAACCTTGCAGCACACTGCAAATTGAAGCAACGCAACCTTAACCTATCGTGGCAGGACTGGCCCAGGCACACGCTTTCATCCGAATCAATCACTACCTGGCTGCCATTCCTACAGGGTAAAACAGAATAAATGAACCTGAAGGGTGATTTCCATCTTTTATTGTACTTGTAACTTATTTCTCAGTAAAACTAACCCTACCATCAATTAATTTGAAAGGAGGCTATTACTAAGTTTTAATCACCTTTTTTTTGTGTGTAATGATATTCACTAAGGTTTTCATAACTATCACTCTGGTCTTTTTAACATTAATTGACTAATAAAAGCAAGAAAAATGTTACTGGAGGTCTTCTATCTGATTAATTAATACATTTAACTTTAATGATGGGCAATGCCACTTATTTAGATAACAAATATTAATTCAGCTCTTTTTAGGTACTTCAAGTTACCCACTTTAATAAGGCTAAATACAGTTCATCTCAGTCAGCATCTCCAGCAATGGGAAGAGCTTCTGATCAGCAAGAATCAAACACAGCATTTCCAGGGTCTAGGCACAAAAGAACTTCAGTATGAACAAAAAGCTTCACCGATGATCACTGTCTGATGTCCAATGCAAGGAATGCTACCTTGGGCTTGCCTTCTATAATAAAAAGGTACACATGTACTTCGCATGCCCTTTCCTTACTAAATTGTCCTGTATCTCCACCCTTAAGATCTGTCTGTTAAGGAGTTCAAACAACCTAAGCCCTTTGATGGAGGGAGTCTAGTGTCACTTGGATTATTGTTTACAAACCAGACATATTTAGCCCAGTTTGCCGCAATGAGTCATAAAGTCATGTCTCAGCAGAATCAGGTGCTCTGCATATTTACATTTTAAATTCATGTTTAAACAGTGCAAGACAGTAAATACGGCTGCAAATGATCTTGTAAATAGATTCAGAGAATCACTGGGTGGGATTTAAACCATCCGAAGACAACACGCCTGATTCTTTCCTTATTTACGGTCGTATAAATCTGGGACAAATTCACACAGAAGCAATGCTTAGCAGTGGCCTAGAAAAGGCAACATCTACAATGCAAATCAAACAGCATGAACAATTGCAACTTAGAAAAACATAAAAAACACTTTTACTGCTGTACTGGGGCTTCTCACTCTTGAATGTAAATTACGGAACCTTTGGCTACCATAATTTGGTAAGAGTAATTGATTCAGTTCCTAAATATTTAGGGAATAGTAGGGCAGATAAGTAATTTGTTTATGTTTGTTAATGGACTTGATTACCCCTAGATTTTCTCATTTAATGCCTGTGGTTTGAAAGTGATAAAAACACAGCATTTAGTGTACCAGAACACTGACAGGAGAGGCTGGTTAACTGACTCTACATTTATAGCATTCACAGACAAATGTTGTGAATTAAATCGGCAATTTTGGGTAAAGCCCCCTGAACATTCGAATCCCTGCAATCTCATCAGGGCTCCACAAAACTGTGGGAACACGGGGCCTTGAGGCTTCCGTTCCTCATCTGAGGACACAACCTTAGGTCAGAAGTACTGTGAAAATGAAGACATTTATATTTCTGAAATGCTCATATAGTGAAAAATGTTGAAAAGTAACATAGAAAATTCTGTGTTTAGAACAGAATAAAATGGCACAAGCTACACATGGATCAATGAAGGTAAAACAAGCTATTTATTAGCAGATCACTGAGGAAATATAGTCCAGAAGCCTGCGTGGGGTGGGAAAACAATAGCATTAAATTTGGATACACAAGGCAATCCAAGAGTATCTCAGACAATTTCAATTCTGGCCTTTCCTAATGTTCATATGCTTGAGTTTTCAAAATTAGTATCATTTTCATCTGTTTGCATTTGTACTCTGTGTGTGTAAGCAAACAAAAAGAGAAAAAGCATGCACTCAATGCAATTGTAATAACTAAATATTCACAAATTAAATGTATAAAATAAAAAGGATTTATAAAATGTTAGTTTTAGGGATTGAACTTTATTTTTACAAGCTCTGTTCAGATGCTGTTTAGTCCATTCTAATATTTGCATCACTTTATATTCCTCCCACAGCAGCTCATAAATGAAACAAAAAACTCCCACACTTTTTATTTTTACATTTTCTTTACAAATACCCTATATTTGTAAAACAAACCAGAAAAAAGTGACAGTAATTTCCCACTCAGTGACATTTTCACTGAAGAAACTTATTTGCTAGGGTACAGCGAACTCTCTCAAGAAAATGAAATATAATCCCACTGTGAAATTATTCCAAATAATATTTTTAGGAAACTCCTCTGAAAGCATAAAACCATTTAAAATGGTAAAAAATTAGTAGTTTTGGAATGTTTATGCAATGAAATCCAATTTGCTTGGATCTGGGACAATCTGGTGTGTCTCACCATGCAGCTTTTCCATTCCGGAAGATCAGCGCAGGTAGGAAAGTAACTGTGTACAGTTATTTCTGCACACACCTTGCACTCTAGCACAGAATAACTTTATGGCGAGCTATGCAGGCAGATCAGAAATGAGACCTCTCCCTGACTGTCTCCAAAGATCAGAATTTTCAGAATGAGCCTGAAGTGTTGCCCAATATCCATTTTTTCACACTAAAGAACACGCACTGGAGATTAGCAGAGTACCACTTACTCGGAAAGCAGGCACAAATTCCATGCTATCTTACCTCTAACGGGAATAAACATCAGTGTCATACGTAGTTAGAGTTTGTTATTCTCATGCGTAAAGGGAAATCTCGTTGCCTGGGAAGTGCAAGAGTAATCGGCATTGATACTTTTTTTTTTTTCCCTTGTCTTTCCCTGACACCTAGTGGTTGCACGGGACAGGTTTCTCCCTCCTAATACCCTGCACTTCTCTTGACAAACGCTATTATGAAATGAATTCACACGCTATTAAACATGTTCCTCTCAAAACTTCGTCGCCTCTTTCACATATTTTAAGGCCATTGAGACCTAACTCTGTGTATGGCACACTGGAATCCCTGGTCTACTAGACTGTGGGTGATATCAAAATAAACAGATGTAATGATGCTTACCTGCAATTAACGTTTTTTTCTTCTCACAAAACTGTAGCTCAAAATATTTTATAAAACAGCTGGAAAAATCATTCAAGGGTGTCTTGGCATGCCCAAAGGCCTCCAAGATACAGTTTACCTGCAAGGCAATGGTAAAGAATTAATAAGAGAGGAAACAAACAGGAAGATATTTTAATAAACATCAGTGAGGTTGGTTTGTGAACAACTGGAAAAGAAAAGGAAAAAAAAGAAGACCGTTTCAGCTTGGAATTTGACAAAATCCTCCAAAGTTGTGGCTTCTATTTTTTTTTTTTAATAGAAATTAAAGTAAGGTATCTCAAAAGAAAAAACAATGCTGTCCGAGTAGTGGAAGCTGTAAATGGAAGTGGGAAGACAATGGTTCATACATGAGCTGTGTCTTTATAGGTAGTTTGGATACAAGTGACTGGAGTCATATGCCCAGAGCTGGCATGTTTAGCAAAAAGATTGGAATCTTTGAAGGCAGCTATGCTTGTAAATTTGCAGTCAGTCGATGCTAATGACCAACCAAAGGAATTTACAAGCTTTATAAGATGCCAGAGATGTCATAAATTATTGATTTCAAATAGAATTACTTCAGCATTATACTAGTGAAAAACTGATGAAGAAACAGATTCAGACTTTTTTATGGCATCTCTCACTAATGCATTTCCATGTTACATCTTCATGGCCACAGCAATTATCTTGAAAAGAGAGGGTTTTTTTTTTAAAAAAAACATTAAAGAGGCCATCTTTATTCTCTGTTTTCTCTGTATTTAGCTTTTCTGTTTATAATTAGCTTGTTACACCCCTCACACCCTGCAGGATTCCTTTCACCATTTTCCTCTTTTGCATCCTAAGAAATTGATTGCACTGTGGCCCAGATACACTGGTGTTGTGATCTAACAGTGGTTTGCTGAAGCTGGATGACCTTGCTGGGGAGGGAAGGGGGCTGTGGAATGGCACAGGTAACTTCTGATTCCAATCACAAAGACAGAAGCTCTAAAAATCAGACCCTTCAGAATTATTAATTAAACCAGCTATGTGTGCAGTAGGTGGCAGCAGAAAACTAGTCAGCAAGGTTTTGGCTCCAGTAGTCTTTAGAATGCTTTTGCTCGTTAGGCTAATTCAGCACTTGGTTTAACCTGTGCAGCTTTATTAACTTTAATGCTGCTCTGCATAACTGCAGCCAGAATGAATCCAGGCTATTGTGTTCATTAAAGCAGCTTTAAAGGCAACTAAACCAGAATCTCTGCTTAATTCCCCATGGTTGGGATCTGATACATCTACCTTCCCTGTCTGAAGTCAGATGTCCCATCTAAGCTAGTTACAAGGCATCTTCCTATAATCAAAAGGCAACTCATTTTTCTTAATATGTGATGATTCTTTTCTGCCGGCGCTAAGACTCATTGACACGTATGGCTACATCTACACTATTAAACTGAAGAGGACCAGGAGCAGGACTCTCTGTCATCTCTGGTAAGGTTCACATTCAGACATCTACCCCTTCTTTTGTAGAACAGGGTGGACATACTGTTGTGTGTGACCCCTGGCACATGCTGTCCTCTGAACTGTTGGCAGAGGACCTGTTTGGGGTTCAAACTGTGTCAGGGAGCAGGGTAACAACTGCACGTTAGCTTTTTCAGTTGTAGTGTTTTCAGTATCATCAGGCTTTTTTAATGTCTTCACAATACACATATGAAACACCGTTTTTAAAATCCACCAAAAATCCATAGGGCTTTTTTTCCCTTACTAGCTGGAACGTATAAAATACAAACCAGTGTATCTGTAGCCTTTCCCACATCCCAATAATCCTGATTTGTAGGTTGCCTGTTAGTGTCAGCTGTACTTTTGACACTTTTTTTATCATCTTTCTGGACTGAATCATGCATAATTCAGGAAGAAAGCAGTGTGTTTTGAATGATGCATGTGATGCTATTAAAAAACCTCACAATGAACAATTACAGAGTTCTGCTGAACATCATGTATGTTGCATATAAATGCTTGGATCAACTGTAAGTGCTGTAGAGGAAGGTCACCAGAGTAGGTGAAAGAGCCTAAACTTTTTTTTTTTTTAAAGTATGAAACTCAGAACTGAGATATCACAACACAGACTGTGCTAAAAAATTCTGTGTAAATCTGTCTCTGAACTGGGATCTCAGATGAGAATTTTCATTAGTAAAGGCAAGTTTTTGAAAGAATCAGAATTGGCAATCTAGGATTCAGCATAATTTAAAATGTCAGTATGAACCTTTACAGTAGTGTCACAGTTGTACCAATGAAACACAAGTTGCAGTGTTCAGTCAAACAGAAACTACATTTACAATGTTCTATGAAGGACACAAATGCACTTCATACATAAATCAGGTTCTCATGATTTCATATTACACACTGGGCAGAATTCGGTTCTGCTGTGGGAATTAAACGTGACTGAGCAAATATTCAGAACTCTTGACTATTTCATAAATACTTTTAGCATACAAATACTGGGCCATATAATTTTGTTCAGTTTTCCTGAAACTTTCCTGCTTCTGTCTTACATACTACAACTTCAGATGCCTCAGCAGTTCTTACACTGTCCAGAGAAGCACCACCACAACCATACAGATAAATCTATTTACTTACTGAAGTCAATTAGTACATATTTAAGAGATAGCACCTAATCACACAAATGTTTCCTATTTACTGAAACACTGCTTTCCAAAGTCACCAAAACATACAGAAACAAAACTGGCCTCTGCTTTTCTCTTTCCTCTCATCATGAATGTGAGCTTAATCCTGTTCCCATTCAGGTCAATTCAGGGAGAGAAGCCTCCTTCCACTTCAATGGTGAAAACAAACCCTTTACGAACTTCGGCATAGCAGATGCCTTTTTCCTTACAGTTCAAATGTCTTTGCCTATCCAAGAGGCCAGATTGTTGCTTTGTTCTACTCGGTGATCAGAATGCTTACTTACGTGTTTTATCTTTGTATCCAAGGTATTTCTGCTGGAGCTGGCTCTGCAAGTGAGGTGCCTCACTATCTGTTTGCAGGCTTCAGTCTTCCCAGAACCACTTTCTCCACTGCAAGATGACAGGCAAGAAAGAGAGGGGGGAATCATCATTACTTTCACATTTGATATGTTATTTATATTCTCTGCTAGCTCTGTTTGAACGGATTTAACATATCTCAGTCAAACTTTCATTTCAAATAACAAGGTTTAGGGATGGCACATAATAAAGAACAAAACGTAGGAGATAGACTGGCTGACTGTCTATGAGGGCTGTCAGAGCTGTCAAGCTATATTGTTTTATACCACAAGCCAAGTCAATCAAACCTAAAGCTTTCAAGCCATTTTGAAGATATTTATAGCAAAGAGTTTATCCCCTCCTTTATCTTCTGTCCAGCACAGGAGCCCGCTTATGCTGCCTGGTCCTCTTCACAGATGGAGAAATACCACTATGGTAATGATGGGAGTGAGAAATAAAGGAAAGTGTAGAATAGGGTAGGAAGAAGGGAAAGGAAATAGGAAAGGAAGAGGAAGGAAAAGAAAAATAGGTTTTTACAACCTTCCCAGTTTCTGCAGTGCAATACACTCTGACTTCAGTGATCCTGTTTCACTTAATTTCTTGTTCATGATGTGAAATAAATATCCCAAAGAATGAGAATGTCTGAAGGGGAAAATGAGCAAAGAAAACATGGTAAAAGGCAAAATAAACAATGAAGGTAGGAAGACAAAATAGAGAAGTGGAGGGATGGAGGAGTGAAGTAAACTCAATGTTGCACTTCAAGAAAGGAGAAGGAAGGAAAAGAAAAAAAAGAGACTGAAAGGATAAAGTCAGTGAAGCCTGATTAAGAAATTAATATAAGAATTTCTTACTTGAATTATAAGAACTTGTTTTTATAGACAGTTGAACCACAGAAAATGCAATTTGATGCTCCTCCTTCATGTATCTGCTTGATCAAATTTAAAAAGCTGTTTCTACAACAGCCAGTTAGATTTTTCACAGGTACAATGGCCGTGCTGGCAGGTCAGTTTGTTATCTGCATAATTTAGTTTCTGAAAATGAGAGGGCAGTATCATATAGCACCTGTCTGTCCATTGCTTTATCAAATCTCACTTCAATGGAGAAATCAATTAAATGAAGAAACAAAAGAGGGAAGGACGAAAAGGCCTTCATACTCAGACAGGGATGGGATCTTTGCACCATCTAGTCTCATCCAACTCTTATGGGACATACATGCAGCTCTCATGAATATCATTTTTGTTTGCCTGATAAACTGTATCTTAGGTGACAAGACAGATGTCTGATTACTATATACGATGTGTCAAACTGCTTTTATCTATGTTGTCCATGTTTCTACAATGAGCTGCAATCTGCCCCTGGACTGCGAACTCCTACTGGCATCACTAGGAGGTTTGTGGTCCAAAACTGCATAGGTTCGCAACCTGGATATATGTTATGCAAAGTCCTCAAATAATAGGTCACAAAGCCATATTTAAACCAGGTCTTAGAATGAAAGAAATCATGCGAAGTCAAGAAGGTCACTGTCACAGCTAATATGTAACTAGTATCTCTACAGAATTGACAAGGTGCTCTGTAAGTGCAGTATCCCTTGCTCAGATCTTCAGCTTCTGACTTTCTGAAAGAGTTTCAAAAGTCAGATTATACTTGATATTGCTCTCTAAAATCTGCATGCATCTCTGCCCTCTTAACAACGACTTCACTCTCCAAATCCTAATCATACCATGTTGCCTCTGTTCTTAAGTAGCATTAGCCTTATGTCTTTATAATGGTAGTGTCCAAACTCCATGTTCCTTTGCCTGCTATCACTACCAGGAACAGGAAAAAGTGAAATGAGGCATTAGTCCTGTGGTACTCCTCCCCTAGAGACATTTCATACTGTTGCAAATTACAGGTCTTACGCCTGTGTTGTCCAGAAAGTCAGTGAGCTCACAGACAGATATAAATCTGTCTTGCACCACTCCTCCTACTGCCCACTCACATTGGCCAGTCCACTGACACCTGTATGTCACGATGATGAAATAATTTTGTCCCTCCACAACACACTTAATCCAGAATCACAGCTGCAACCTGCTATCACTATACCATGGATTAGCAACAAGATCAGCAACAGTGGCTCTTCGGTTATTTCAGCTGTTAAGGAACTTCTCTGAAGTTAAAACACCTCTGACGCTTACTACAGTCACTGTTACTGCTGATGCCACTGAAGCAGGAGTGTTCATATATATTTGAAAATCAGATCTGATATAATTTATTGTTTGTAACTACTCACAGCTTTTCGAATGCATACTGCCCTTTTATATCCGGCAGATAAATGTTCGTATCATTCTGAGTGCTGAACAATACTTGATATTTAAGAAATTGTTGTAGTATTTTATTACTTTGCTTGCTTAGGCCCAACTTCAGAGTCAAAAATAGCTACTTTAACAGAAGGCTTTTCCAGGATTAGCAGGGTGGTGTTATTTTTCAAAAAACCTCTCTGGCGAAATTTGGGGTGAGGGAAGAAGAGATGCTAACATAACATTTGATGTGCCTTTGATTGTTCTCAAGTATTACAAAGCAGACCTGCAAATTATAATTAAAAACAGAAAAATGCTTTCTTAAACAAAGGAACTGGCGTGTTCACCATGAGTTTCCCCTCTTAACAATTAATCTGTTTTACTTTTAAAATAAAGCTATGTTTTGTTTTTCACTGCAAGCGATCTGTGGCCCAGATAGCACAGGACCATGCAAGGGTGCACCAAAAGTAGATAATTTCTGTCTCTTCTTAAATATTTCTTCCCAAGATTGCTGCTTTCTAACCATCACAGTATACAGCTACAAAGATTTGACACTTTCAGCTCAACTGCTAATTTTACAGTGATTGAAATTTTGTTCAGCAGCGTCGCAGGAGCTTGTTGGATAAAGTGGTTGCTAAAGTACAGTTCAGGGGTCAGAATTTGCTAGAACTTGGTTACTGAAAGAGAGACACAATGTTGCTTAGTTGTTCTGTGCATTTCAAAGGGTTATGTGTGTACTCCTAGTGAAACTGAAGCACTAAGAAATGCCATGTTCAGTAAAGTTTTATTGTTGATATCCTTGTTCGGAACATTTGGAGCAATAAATAATTTAACAATGAAAAAGTAATTTGGCACCTTGAACCAGATCTTGTTTACTATATTTCCTTTGAGGTGGAGTAAAATTCTTTGTAATGTCCCTATTGTCCACAATCTTTGTTTTAACAGTTTAATTCTGCTCAGAGAACAATTCCTCTTCTGTGTCTTAAATAATTGCTTCATCGCTAGATTTTTCAAAATGTAATTTACAGCACGAATGTTGGTATCTTATAACTTCTGGTTGGACTGCCTTATTGAGGTGGAGAATAAGTTAGCGCTGTAGAGAAAAAGCATTCTTCCACAGTAAAACTTCCTTAGAAGGCATTATGAAACAAGCAAAGCAAAGACTGCCTATAGAATCATAGAACCATCATAGGGTTGGAATTTATTTCACAGATAAAGAAGGTTAAATTAGGAAATCCGTAGAGACAGTGTACTCCAAGGGAAAGGATAACGGACAGAGAATTTGAAATCCTATGCTCACAATGGGCTTTAGGCAACTTCCACTAAACTTTCTCATTTTATTCCTCCTTTGGCTTTCTAGCTTTCTTATATAACTACATGATGGAGGGCCTGGTTCCTACTATTCCTTTACTAATACTTTGTTAAGAAAACCTTAACTACTGTTCTAGTCTCCCTGTCTTAAAATAACAGGAATTATATGAAAAAATAAACTCTGTTTTGAAATAAAACGTTGAAAACTGAAATTGCTAGGAAAAAGCTCCAATTCAAAGTGTGGAGATACAAAGACAAGTGAAGCAAAGAACACAAGATGTTCTATAAAGAGGGGAACTAAAGAAGCTACACCCTGCAAATCCACTGCACTTGGATTATTATCCAGCTCTTCTGCTACCTTGTGCCAGTCTAGCTGGGCCACTGGCACCACTCACACTGGCAAGCTCAGTGCTAAGGATGTGCTTGCTGGACAGTCCATGTAAACTGCCTGGCTGTTCCCTTTCAGAACAGGGAAAATGTGGTTGGAGATACAACCACCTTCGTGACGGCTCCCAAAACCCACAAAGCCTGTGTGAACATTCCGGCTTTGAGCCCTCCTTGGCTGCTAGGGGCCAATAGGTTCAAAAGTCATTGGGTGGAGCCGGACTTGGAGGTGGACAGACGGAACTATCACGTAGAAGTAGTCAACCAAGGAAACCTATTTAAAATAGCCAGAAAACAGCAAACCCTAGGCAAAATGTTAAGAATTCATTCCTGCAAGTACTGAGAAGTAGATCTTGCATACCCCAATTTCTGCATATTAGCCAGGTTTGACTATATCTTTCTGAATACAGGTAACTGGATCATTACTGTTTTGCAAGTGTCAGTTCCAGTGTAAATAAATCATATAAATCATCTGCTTGGGGCAAAATATGATAAAATATAAAACATGTAAGGAGGAACGCACCTGTCATTTCAGATCATATAAATGACAGGATTTTATTTTCTGTGTTTCATTTTCAGTTCTGACCAAAGGTACCACATTCAGAAGTGCAGGAATACCTAACAGAACAAACAAAAAAACCTCTACACCTGCAGTACTTGAATTATAATCATAAATGCAGGAAAACTTCTGACAGAATTTGTCCATATAAAATTTCCACCAGCTTTAAAGGAAGACTTAGATCAGCATACATATGTGTGCTGTTTTGTATAAACTTCTGAAATCAATCTCTTATTGTACCACCTTAAATAGAGCATTACTACTCCAAAGTCCCACTCTGACAATTAGATAGAGCTAGAGAAGAGGGAGTAAGCTCACCAACTTTTGGGGGACCAGAACAATTTCTTTCTTCTCAGTTTGCAGAGTACATGAGCGAGACACTGGGTCTTGCTACATGACTGAGGTTTCTAGATTTGAAATAAATATGTGCAAGTGAGACTGCTAAATATAAAATAATGTGGTTTGTACCATCAGTACTGATATCTGTAACTGAGTAATCCTGCACATTAGTTGGAAATTATATTTCTAAAGTAAACTAAACTGGAAAGTATTTATAAACATTTTTTAAATTACAAATAGGATGCCCAAATCTATAACTCTATTGCACTTATAATACATCAAATTATAATGTAAAAATTAAAGATTATTAACTTGAACAGAATTCCTGTGGTGATGCTGAATTGAGGAAATCAAAAGCTTTCAAGGCTTTCCCCTTCAAAAGACAAGGATTTCCCTTCATTCCAGATTATTTGGCTTAAAAATGTGATTTATATCACAACAAAACCATTGGATATTGACGTTCCTGGCTGCTAACATATACAAAATTATAACATTTCATTTGATATATTCATCATGCTTTTTGATTCACCAAATTAGCCACCAGTATCCCATAAACCCTTGGTTTGATTGACTAAGGATCCTAATTTTTTAACAAGCCTATAAACTATACTTAGGTTTCCTAGACAGCTCCTCACTTATCTTTTCAGTGCATAATGCATTTTCATATCCTGAACAGCAGGAGCAAAGTGCAGTCAGAAGGAAGCTAATTACGAAAAGTCCAGTTATTGGTTATTTAAGAGCATAACATAATATTATTTTATTCTGTAGCTTGCATACGGATATCATACAAAGCCAGCTCTTGGTGTTAAACATGCATGAATGACAGTGACTTGCTATAAACTAAAAGTAATTGGGAATAACTCTTAAACAATTTGGCCAAATGCTTTCCTGTTGTAAAACACTCAATTTCAGTGAGTAACACTTGATGAGATGTGAAGAGACTGGGAAAAAAAAATTAAAAAGAAAAGAGAAATCTTGTAACATGGTAACCCCATGGAGGAAATTAAGAGCAAAGCTTCAGAAGACAAGAAATTAAGTAAAGTGTGAAAAGACAGAGAAGGTGGAAAGACTGATATGGATCATCGTGAAAGCTTTAATTGGATTATTTTTTTTTCTTTTTTAACCAATTCAGTAGCAAAGAGTTAACATAACATTTAGGGGAATAGATAGCAGCAGAAAAAGACCAAAATCACAAAGAAAATGGAAACGGGCAACATCGAAGTGAAATAGTAGCTTCACACAGTTGAAATGGGACCTTATGTATGTTCTTCAAAATAAAGTGCTTTAACATTGCTGAAATTGTAAGAGTCTGAAGTGCAATTCTAAAACTTCTTTAAAACATGATGATATATGTGTGTTTACCATGAAAACAGAAAGTTTTGACACGGGAGGGTTGCCATTGAGTTTGCAGAGGGTTCCCTTCCACTAGCAGTATCTAATAATGTTATACTAAGAACCCTATCTCAAATCTCTGTTAAATCTGTGTTCTGTAAGTGTGAGGTTTTTAATGTAATGCAGAGGTCAAACCAGAAAATGATAAACTTCTTTAATATATAAATGAGAGGTTAATAAGTATTTTTTACAAGAAATATTCCTAATTACACGCAATTTGTAAAGAATGTAGCGATGACAGAAGTGTAAGTGGAGCTTTCAGCAGTCAACCTAACACATCATAGGGTACTGTCGGCTCCTTTGTCATTGCAGAAGATGCTTCAGTGTTCCACTGCTTGTTCTGTCTCTGTACAATCATCCAGCATACACAGCCTCTGCAGAGTGAATGATCTACTTGCAGGTGTACTGTTACTGGAATATTTTGCCATTGATATTTACATATAATATTTTATGTAATAGGTGATTCATTTTACAAGACTAAAAAAGGTTTCTCTTTTTACATTGTCTGCTTTGCTGCCTGGGGGAGAGCCAGTCAACCTGCATGAAGCAAAGAAAGCAGATAAAGCAGTGAGCTGATGTGTCAGAGATGTGCAACCAACAAGAGACAAAAATCAAACTCATGTACTGCAAAGCAAGTTTGGCAGTGATAG
>VXBO01006149.1:165104-192407 GCA_013400135.1 Rhinoptilus africanus | reverse complement strand
TCCTGGTCAAATGAAAATTAACCCCCCTCCATCTCCTGTGAAGTTCTGCAAACCCTTGCCATTATTTCAGCCAACAGCAATTGCCAAAGTGACAAGATTGAGCAACTACATCAAATTCACCAGGCTCGTTGCTATCAGATAGAGTGAAGGAAGAAAAGGGATTAACAGATTTGGGGAGCAAAAGTTCCAAGTGAATTCGAAGTTTCACCATTATAAACCCAACATATTTGTATGAAACAGTTTCTCGGGAGATTCACATTCTTGAATGTATTTATCATTGCAACAACACTGTGAATAGAGGAACTGGTTAAAGTCCATTTTGAAGTTGGAGAGCTAAATAAATGGCCACACAAACACATGAGGTAGAGTGGAAGCTCCAATACAGGTGCCCCAACTCAGAAGGGGGACTTCCAATTTTATTGTCATTAGATTCTATTTCTAATACTGATCCATGTAATATTAGCAAACACACACAGAGCGGTTTTGAATTCTTTACCATTAACTCTTTCTTCCTAATTAGATGCAGCTAGATGGAGTGGCAATTCCCCAAGAGAATGTATGAACTTGAGATGTAATTAAACCTTTTTCAGTTCTATTTTGCTTTAATGTATGATACAGAGATCGGTACACAGAAAGAAATCAGTTGGAGGAAAAAATAAACTGCTGAGTCCTGTGGGAAACAGCTGAAAGGCAGGAGTTACAAATTAGTTAATAGAAAGATAAATTTTCACCTGAGGATAAAGCACTGGGGACGCTGCTCCTGGAATAGCATGTGGTAAACTCTTTCAGCACAGGAAAATATATGTGGGGGAAGCGAGGAACACAATTTTCCAGAGTTACTTAAATAAAGCTGGGTGACCTGAAAAAATGTAGAAAATTAACACGATCCATACACTTCAAACTAATTATGTTTCAACCAACCCTCAATCCTGGGTCTTTTGTAAAGCTTTCTAAGCATTATGAACAGAATCTCTGTCTGGATATATGTGGTACCATTACAGTATCTATGAAGAATTTAATTAAAGAAAGCAGAGTTGTAAGCACAGAAGATCTAATTAAGATACAAAATTAAACATAACTAGAAGACTCAACAACACTGGTTTGTCATTAAATAAAACAAAACCTAAGACGTTACTTTTTTATACCTCAAGTGTATACTGATTGAATGAATTTATGAATTAAAAATCTTACAAAATGAAATATGATTACTGTATTAAAAATTAAAATTGAAATCAAGGACCTGAAGTTATAAACTAATTCACTTATTACATGACAGAGCAGTCTCCCCCAAATACTCTCTCTGCAATATAGAATAACTTCTGTGTTACACATAGCTGGCAACATGCACTACCCTTAAAGCTTAAGTATGAGTAGAAGCAATTGTCTGCTACTGAAACCTCATTTTTTTTTCTTTTCTTTTTTTTTTCCTGAGGACATCCTGATGTTCTTTCAGCTAATACCAAGCAGATTTTAGAACAATTAGATAGTCAGCTAACGTCTACAGTTCTTTTGTTTCAAAATAAATAAACATAATAAATACATAATGTGATTTAGATAAGATTGTGAGCAGAAACACGGTATCATTTCACAAATGTCCTTAAATAAATAATTTTACCTACCTTTTTAGATAGCTTTTATCAGACTTTCTCATGGGTTTAGAAAATTAACACAGGGTCTACAGAAACACATGGCAGCTGGGAGACAACTGGAACACTATGAAGCACCCTGAATGATACTGGATGCTATCACTTAAACAACCAAATCCCTTCCTTTCCATCATGTCCTGTTTTCTCCAACTATTCTCTCTAACAGGTTTTCCACCACAGTGTCATTGTACTTGCTTCTTTCTCCGAATTAATCAGGTGCTTACCACCCTTCCTGTCCCGTGCCTGACTTAGGTATTTAAATATGAAATTACTGAATCTTGGAGTGTCAACAACGCTGTGGTTGAACGAATCCTCACAATATGGCCCTGTTCTCATTCAGGCCTTTCAAGATACCAGACTAAACAAGATTAACTCCACAACAATTCTCAAGAATTCATTTCAGCATGTCACAAAGCAGAATGATAAACCTTCATGCCCTTACTCTCATTGCATAATGTTGCAAGTTTTTTGCAAGTTTACTTTTCTAACAAATGGACTTCAAGAATATATATATTTGCACTAATCTGACACAAATAAATTCTTCACAAATATAAAAAAGTAGGATGACTGTAGCACAAGCTGCTTCCACAGTTGCTATGATATCTCCAGGTGGTGTCTGCATGTTCCTAGTAGTGTAGTGCTACTACTGTGTATAGTGTAGTAATACAGTGTATTTCCACGTAAAAATGCATTAACATTACCATTTAGCAATTGCATTGAACTGTATATGAAGCAACATATATCAATGCTCATCAATGTATGATTCTTTATGTCCTCTCAGAGTGAATAATTACTTATAAAAAGATTTATTTTAGTAGAACTCTACTGGAACTAAATGTGGGAGGTCAGTGGAGGATAATAAAATAAAGATTGCCAAGAAGTTATGAAAACTGATTAAAAAAAAAAGAAAACCTAAAGTGCTGCTGTTCCTGAAAAATGTACATGATCTTTTCATTGATTCATGCTGGATTTAAAAATAGTATCAAGTCTAATACATCTTTGCATTCCTTACTTTTTTTTTTTTTTGACAGCTAACAAACCACATACCTGAAACAAAAATGCTAACACTAATGAGCCACATCATACAGCATGGCAGTGTCTACTGAGGAACTGACATCATCAATTTTTATTATGTTAATACACAGGCCACCTAACACTTACAGACTTCATTATAATACCAGCTAAGCCGCTGCAGTATATCTGAGCATTTCAAAACAGAGAAAACAAAGCTATTTCACAGCCATGGTTTTTTTATCATCTGGGAAATGTATGCCTAATGCACAATACCATGCAGATAATAACCATGGAGGAAAAGCAATGATCATCCAACACGACCCAAACAATTACTGGGCAAAAAGTATCTCATACTAAACTCGCTAAAATAGATCTATCACAGAGAGGTCAAGAGAAGATACGGCAAATGTTCAAGAAACATTTTAATATGTACACCCACCATCTAAATTCTTTTTCTTTACAGCTCTCTCTTGGTGCACAAAATCATGCATCTAACATAAAATACACAGTGACAGGACAAAATATCATCATCTAAAACCTTGGGGATGACGGATGATTTCCATTTCTTGAAACTAAATTTAGACTCCCAACACGGAATCTGCTGATACTGCCACTGAATGTCACAGTATTTCTTTTTCTCAAATTTACTACTCACACACACAAAGCCATGTGACAGAAAACACACACGGACTAGTTCACTTACCAAATTTTCAACACTTTATAATTCTTGTAAGCTAAATAAACATATTTGAGCACTCCCTAACACAACAGTGAGCCTGATCTCTGCGCAGCAATGGTATCTCTGTGCAACAATCAGAAAATAACAGGGATGGGGGGGGAGAAATAAACAGTTATACTAATACTCTGTCTCTAAAATGGCTGAGTGAGGATGAAGCAGAGATCATATCACTTGAATTTATGTTACTCTCACTGATCTACAAAGTCCATTTAAGTTAGTATAAACGTTATTTAGTATCAACGTCTAGGTATTGGAAATGATAAGCCCCTTGCAAATAACTAGTCTGTCTCCTAAGTGAAAGATTTAAAAGATAAGGGTACTCCTATTCAAGAGAGAAACATCTGAAGCACGTCCTAAGTGGCCTTGTGCAGATGACAGTGCGTACATGGACTTAAGTTCCCTTTGCCCATATACTGCCTGCGCCCAACCCAAGCCACCCACATACGACTGCCCCAGCGTAGTGCGACGCTCCTGACGAGCACCTCGCGCTCATCGCCTGCGCGGCGTCTGAACAGAGTGGCCTGGTGTGGGGCACAGACAGACATTTTGGGCTTTCCTGCACCATTCAAGGTTGTTATCTCCATAATTGTGTTTTGGGTGAGCGGTGCGTGAACTCAGTCAAGCACTGCATGAAATATGCATTTTTTTTTTTGCAAGATTGACAGTGGCAGAAACAACCAAGGACATGTTATACATCAGGAACTATTTTTAAACAATCTCAAGTGCTACTGCTTATACAAAAGATTAGCAAGATGGCTGGTTTACAAATAAGACACAGCAAAAATAGTGGTGTCTTAGAAGGAATTTAAAAAAAACCTGCTAAAATATTAAAACTAAGATGATCCCAACATAAAAAAGGCAATATATGTTAATTAATTTTAGAGGTTTGACCTGCCAAATGAAATACATGAATCCACTGAAAAAGATCCACACATTTTAAAGACAGAATGCTTACCATGGTAGAATAAATAGGGAGTTCTTTAAATGGGTTAACAAGCAGCAGTATATCACCAATGTAGGTCTGAAAAAAGAAGATATAATTGCTTTATTAAGTAATAAATTAAATCTTTAAGGAGGCTAATGGTTTTCTTCTGGAAAGGACTTTTGTCAAAGCCTCTTAAATCTAGCGATCAATATATTAAATATAATTTGTGAATTCAGAGCTTTTAACTTCATAGCTTTAAACTGAGATCTAGATTTACAATTCAGACAGCATTAATTATTCTTTTTGTAATAAAACTGAGTTCTTCATAATGGAAAATTATGCATAGAAGAATTGCACTGCATATATTATTGGTAGATTATTTGAAAGTTGATTTGTAATTTACCGTTGGTTAACCTACAAAAACGTGACATGCCAAACTACAAAAAAAACCCCCCATATAAACAAGTTCCTCAAACAATTTTTTTATGGGATAGATGACATAATTTAGAAATGCTATATTGGTTGCCCAGAATTGACTTATTAAAATATGTTGCTTGTGGGATAAGACAGAGAAACTGATACATATATAAGTTTTGCATGTGTATGTCTATGTGAACATATGTGCATCCATATAGAAAAAAATCCTGGCTATATTAAAAATACTAAACCATCCACTGATTGCAAAGGTGTCAAGATTTTATTATTTCATATTCAAACACTTGTATGCGAAAGCTGTACTTGAGTATTAAGATTGTAGGTCACCCCTGCTGCTATACTTCTCACTTCACACAAGTAGGTTCTGCTGTATTATGCTCTTAGAATGAAAAAACGCCAGGCCTCTATCTCTGAAGATGTCAGAGAGAAAACCATCATGTGAACAGTCCCAGTCATGCCGCCTTTGTCAAAATGAAGTATTTTGATTTGGGGAGGTGGAAAATAATGCCTTTCAAAGTAAATGTATTTTTTCTTCTGAAATGCAGTAATTTACTTTCTCCCACCCTTACTTCACTGTTAGGTTTTCCTGCAGAATGGAACAGGAAACAGGCAGTGTTCACTGCTAAGGAGGATTTTGGTTTGGAATTGGAGTCCAAGAACTTTTCCTTCTAACTCTGAGAAACAAATCACCCAAAGATGCAAGGATTTTCAGCATTGATGCTGACAATCTACTAAAGCACAATGAGCACACTATTAATCATCACTGTCTATAAATTTCCATTAAGCTAAGAAGAATGCCAGAGCAGGGTGTGGGATCTTCTTAAATACAAATCTTCAGTACTTTAAAATAAGAGATTACTTAATTTTTATAAATATTGAGTATCTGTGGATCCTGCTGAATTCAGTTATCAATGTTTGGCATCTTTGAAAGTGAGAGAAAGCAAAAGAAATACTCATAATAAAACAAGACTTGATCCATAATTCTAAAAATCAGAATTGTTATTATCATTGAATGCCATAACAGCTAGAATTGAAGTTCCCAAAATTTCAAAAGTATTCACAGCAACATGCCAATTCCCCATATTCCTTTAGTCTCAACACTGCAATCAACTTACACATTTCAAAATAATTTGCGTGTTTCATACTAACATGCCACTCAGCTGTTCGCTAAGTTAGAAATAAGTTATGAATAAGATATGAAGATACCAAGATTTTCAAGTGCAGATTTTTCTCCAGAAATAATCTGTACTTAACCGGATGCCTCCCAAGTTTAATATGGCAAAACCAAGAAAACCTGCTTTGCAAAAACCTTGTTGTAATTATTTCATTTGGTATGTAGGTGATTAACATTACAATATAGAGAATGATTTCTGTAATATAGGAAAGGATGAGTCATTAAATCTCTCATGTGAATCCAAGCTTTTTAAATGTAAATTGATTTTAAATTTCCAGTAATCATGTGCTATATTTAAGTTAACATAATGTTAAAGACAGAAGGATCTTTTGGTATTTGAGAGATTACACATGCTCATCCATCTTTACCAATACACTTGCTCTGTGAAATAAACACACATCAATTTTATCCAAACCTATCTATCTAATCTGTTATTCCATTTTTTATTTCTACTTTTCCTATGTAAGCTTAAGAAACCGCAGGGCTTACATACAGATATGTCCTGATCCATTTAAATATTAGTCATGAGTCTGGGACAGATTACTGTCCGATACTTATGATAGTAATCCTGTTTTTCCTGTTCTCTCATTTGCTCCTTTTTGAAAATTTATTGTTGATAGCTGAATAGCAACTCACATATATCTGATTATTATTGAAACGCTTCTGAATCTCATAAAGCAGGCTGCTGTCTGTTAGCTCACTCAGAGAAGCCAGGTCATCATTTGGAGCTGGAGGCATTAGCTTGATCTAGAAAACACAAATTAGAGAAATAAAATAACTTCACAATCAACCATTCTGTACCATTATGTTCTAACCTGCAGTATAAACCTAGATCACTAGAACTGATGTAAAAAAAAATGCCTTAGGAACTGGAAAGTTGTCATTCCTCCCAAACAATTACACATCACCAATCTTAAGCAAGAAAAGAACATTAAAAAAATATTATCAGTGTTAAGGTGTATAACTGCATGAGTCTGATGGGCTCTTAAGAACATAGACCCCTACTAGAGTGCTATCTGCTGCCCCTGGACCTGTAAAGATTCCCAGCTCTAAAGCAATTCTCCTGCTCTCCATTAAATGTTTATGGCAGAAGAAATCAAGGCTATAAAAATTAGTGCAGTTGTAAACTGTTTATTGCATAGTGTTCAACAAAGCTCTCATACTACTCTTCATCATACGGGATTTAAAATTCTATTAGAATTTTTCCTGCAGAATAGAAGGAAGTTAATAAGAACTGGGAATCATGTTGTCAAGGAGACCAGAAGAGATTCAGAAGCAGCTACTTCAGCCAAAACTGGTGAATAAAATGAGCTTAACATTTTTGAGATTTAGGAGGAATAATATGAGCTCTGCAAGGTAAAGTAAATGTTAAGGAAACCATACCAAAATACAAAAGACAGAATAGGAGATAGAAGAAAAAAGAAGTCAGTGATAAGAGAAAGTTGATTAAAGACAAAATAAACACTGAGGCATTAAGCAGTGTGCTTATAAACTACGATCTACCCTTAAAATGTAGGATGATTCCTTTTTTATGTCAGCCCAAAGAAAAATATTTTTGCATCTGAGCAGAATACTTAGAAACAGAAAATTCTCATGTGAACGATGGTAGAATTATTTGAATTGTTTGTTCGGAGTTTACTAAAATACTCTCTTGGTGTCTGTTTTGAGGATGGACAATGAAGATGAAACTTCTTTGTTTTACTGTTCTGCTTAAGATGAAGGCTCAGGAGAAAAGCAGACACTGCCCTTTCTTGGAGAACAACTCAGCATTCTCAGCCTCTGGCACTGGCACGTGGCTGGAAGTCAGTGACAGAAGCAGCAAGCAGACTAGGAGACTTTGGAGGGAAGAGGGAGTGTGCTTGTGGCAAGAAGACCCTAAAGACTACGGATACTGGTGTTCAATACTGGGGATCTGATCTCAAACTACTGAGCATCCATTGTTTCCGTAAGTTCAAGGTAAGTTTTCCGTAAGTTCCGTAAGTTCAGAAATCACAACACTCTGAGTTCTCTTCCTACAATTCTCAGAGCTGCACTGTGTGATATTACTAAAGAATTTCATCTTAATGAAATATGACTAACAATGTCTCTTAATATCAATGTTTCAAGATTCTTGAAACATGTGTACAAACACTCATTCACATGCAATTTTGCAGGCAACCATGAGTAAAGACCGGTAAGTTTGTACTTGTAAACAAGCAGGATGAATTACACGTTTTGCATAAATCATAGATCTTTGACCCTATCAATATTTTCCTTCTAAAAACAGTATTGGATACCAATATCAAAATATTCTAAGAACAGTCATAAAACAGGTGGTAATGCTTTCTCTTCTATTTTACCAAAAAGAACCAAACGATGCACACCAGACATCACAACCACAGAATCACTAGCCCTTATGACATAAATAAAATCTTGGTTTTTCTGCTGAAATATTTCACCAGTTTTACTCGTATTCATGTGCTGTTATGGTACAACCTTCTCTAGGCTATAAACAGGAAACACAAATACAAATTTTAGAATGTGAACTTTACACTTAATTTTACACTATATATTCTTGTGGGTTCAAGGTTTTTGTTAAAAAATGACTGGTCTCACATCAGCATAAAAAACCCAAGACACCTCTTTTTATCTGTACTTACTACTTGTTTTCTCACGCCATGCCCCTATGAACATTTTTTCCTAGCTTCCAAACTTTTTTATGGCCTTAGTTATCCTGATATTATGCAGTTGCTTAGAGCCCAAACAGTTATATATATGTATACTTGGTTTTCATAGTGTGTATATATATATACACACACACATATATACATATCTGAATTAACCTACTCGTCACAAGCTTGATGGCTAAAGAAATGGCAAAATAGAGCAAAATTAATTCTAAGAAGTATTACATAGCATGTATGAAGCTCCTCACAGACAAAAGGTATATGTAAACAGAGCTTTCAAGGTCCCAGCTTCTGTTGAGTCCCAGAGCACTGCAGTACCTTTTATCTATGGGGGGCACACTTCTGCTCTTTTCTCTACTTCAAGCACTGTAGCTATTATTGTATTTTTGTTTCTTGTAATAGCTCTATCCTGGGTATTTTCATAATAATATTGGGGACTTCAAAAAAGCTTCCATTTTAGGACTGACACAGTGACCTGAAAAACGTTGGAACTTCTTCTTTAGTCTTTAATAATTTCCTTACTATTCCTATAAAGATAAATACTTTCAGTAGAAAATAATGCTTAAAACAAGTATATGAGGAAACAGGCAAATTCCTTACAGAAAGCTGTCTCCTTTTTATCAGCTCTACCAACAGGCAATAAATGTTGATGACTAAAATGGTATGCGTAAACCTCATATGCATGTAAGATGATGAATATTAAGAAGAGATTTTTCAATGTTTTTCCACTCACCCACTAAAACAGGAAAGGCAGGGACCTAAACTGCATTCCATCTGCAACAGATGTTGAACTAGACAGATAAAGTAGCAACCCATTAAAAAAAAGGAAAACGTACCTTACAACACTATCTCTAGATGTACTACCTGCACAGATGTACAAGGACAAGGTGGCAGTAGCACCCAAGCACACTTTAATGATGCTTTTCTTCTTCCCCCAGAAATTATTTCCTCCTTTCCCCATAAAAATTGTGAAGAAACGCCTCTCATGCCGTGGAGCCCGAAAAGCAACAAATGTACAAATGCAAATGAGTAAGTATCTCAAGGAGATTATTTACTAGATTATCTAATGTAATGATTGTTACACGTACATGTAAATTTCACACTGCATCTTCCCACAGTCCTCATCTGAGCGATACATTTTTTGCAGAATAGAGGTACTCTAAACTTGTGGAGTCTATCAAAATGTTACTGTGACTGTTCTCCTTTTTCCTGTCTATTCAAAATATTTCCTCCTCAAAATATATGTGTTCTCAGGCTCAGAAAGCAAAATATGACTTTCAAACAGGACAAGCATACACAGGTTGTCTGATACTTCTGTCTGTGTCTTTCTGTCTGCCTATTCTAGAGGTTTATTCCTCACCCCATTAAAGCAAATGCAGGTTTTTGCGTCACACAAAAGATAGAATTTCTTACTCTTTTTATTTTTAACCATGGCAATTGGATGTAAAGCTGGCTAGAAAACAAGAATTCCACTTGGCAAAAAAAGTAAATTACATTTTGACATTTGTTTCTGATGAGGCACATTGGAATAGAACAAAAGAATTCCCAGAACTTTTTTTAAGTTTCTTGTAGAGGGAAAGCAGATGGGAGACAGAAGCCTGTGGCCTCCTTCCCTTATTAGTGTGCTCACCTGGCTTGCAGGAACAAAGCAGGCATAGGTCTTCACTATACTCCCTTGTGTCCTATCAAAACTCAGATCACCCGTGCCAGAGAACGAGCTTTGCTTAGTATGCTTCTATAATGATTAAAATTCCACTAGACTAGAGTCAAATGTCTTTATTTGTAAATAAAAGAAGGGTTTGGATTCAAGCACTGTCCTGAGGTTCTCCATATCTNCTGCTGGCCACACTCTTCTTGATGCACCCCAGGATGCCATTGGCCTTCTTGGCCACAAGGGCACATTGCTGGCTCATGGTCATCCTGTTGTCCACCAGGACTCCCAGGTCCCTTTCCTCAGAGCTACAAAGTTCTTGGCTCATACCAGCTGGCACACATGCAGATAAGACCTGGGTATCATTAAGGTCATGCGCCAACGGACATTTCCCATAAGCTGTTTCGGGAAGGCCCCGAAAAGAGTTTTGTCTTATGGGTGTGCGCTGACCCATCCCACATATCCCTAGGCCACAGAACAGGCCCTGGCTTGTTTTGTTTCATAATCTAGGTACAGACAAAGATGTTGACTCTATAGACAGATGGTTACAAATGTGAAGTGCTCAGTTAAATTCCCATTAAGGGAAATTGAAATACCATTCCATCAACTTTTTTTTTTTCCTATGAAGTTTAGTATTTGGTGATTCAGCATTTTCTAATGCAGTCTGCATCAAATTCACAGCTAACAGCTCAGTGAGCAAATAAATCACAGTGAAACTGGAAACTCTAAATGCATTGAAATCACAGCTGATTTGACCTGGTAGTAAACTTTATTTACATTATTAATAACTTATTTGTGGGCTCCTTCAAATTCCATTTTCTCATCTACTTTCCTGAGCATATAGATAAGTTTTCTCTATTTTTTCACCTTGATGCATGCATCTGGCTATCATACTATCATAGCATACACGATGCATATTTTATGAGACATTAAAGAAAAATAGCCATAAATACAACATAAGTTCCAATATAACTGTGCCTCTGGAATTTATTAGTTTTTGAGATTTTTGTAACGCTAACAATGAAGATTCCTATTTGCTCATTTAAATTACATATACTTAACAGCATTCACAATCTGCTCTGTTAATAATCTCTAATCATTTTATTTATTTAAATACTTGTGTCACTGAAATAAGTATGCACTCTAGCTCTTACCTGTAATAATGCTAGATACACATTTGTCCCTTGTGTATGTGGTAAGTGATACTAGAACAATTAAAAGGGCATCAGGGGATACTCTATCACACGGTTCATATGGCCAACAGTATGAAAACGAGAATCATAACCAAAGACAAAATATGTTTTAAAAAACCACCCAATTAACCAAAAGAAAAGATTTAATCTATATTTGTTTGTAGCATAAAGCATATAATTCAGTTCCAGACCAATAACTTCAATCTGCTATCAGAAAAATATCCCTCCCAGCTGAGAGGAAGAGAAATTGCCAGCTATGATAAAATTCGGGAAATTATTCATACTGCTTTCTTTGTTTGGCAGAACAGACCTTGACATTACAGATGATCAAAGACCATCTTTTACCTCGGAAAAGCAAAAGCTAATACAAGCCAAGAGAGACCCAAAATGCTTTATCAGTGCAGTCATTTCATCCCCCTGCTTCATGTAATAAAAATCTTACTTCATGAAAAGTAATATTTTGTTAAGGCTCTTTTTCATTATTTTTGCAATTAAAAAAA
Source organism: Rhinoptilus africanus (assembly GCA_013400135.1). Taxonomy (NCBI): domain Eukaryota; kingdom Metazoa; phylum Chordata; class Aves; order Charadriiformes; family Glareolidae; genus Rhinoptilus; species Rhinoptilus africanus. The sequence goes on along the minus strand of VXBO01006149.1, from coordinate 180,464 downwards.
CCCTGAGGCTACATATAAATTTGAGCTGTTAGTTTTCTCAAGACCAAAAAAAGTTACAAGCGTTCTCTATTAAAAACGCTCATTTCAGATGTAATAAAATGAATTTTTTCTCTGTTACACCAATAAAGGCCTGATCTGCATGCCATATTGCCTAAGCATGTATGAAATTTCTGACACAAAGCATAGGAAATATCATGCTAATCTATTTCAATAATATATGAACATAAAATCCAAGTAATGACTCCACCTATTCTGCTGAAAAATTAAACAGTACATGATTACTTTGAATGTGGTTTGGAACGCAACCGGGAAGAATAAAAGATCAGTATAGCTAAGAGGCAGAGATAGGGGGAAGGGGTTGTTCAAAGCTTTTCTTTGGTATCAGCGCTAAATAAAAAATTTACTTTCCAAATTCTGAAATAAAAAAGAATAAAAATATGTTACTTGGAAATATCATCTCTGAAAACTAAGATCTATATATTATGTATGCAAATATGGATATGATATACATATACCTACAGTTCACAATGCATGGCAAGTAGTACAGAATACAGCCCCTGTCCTTAAAGGGTAAGAAAAACTACATTAACGAGAATATTCAAAGTACGCAGAAATTTTGGTCTTGATTGCTGTTCTTCAAATACGTCAGGTTTTCCTGCCTCTGATTCTTGTGGCCAGAGGTCAGCTTGTGAGAGTCATCTCCTTATTCCACAAGAGAAGATAATGGAAGAAACAAAGCCCTGCTCATAGTAAGCAATAGGTTTAAGTTACTGCAGCTTACTGTTCTGTAAAAAACTGAGAGTGCCAATAAACACAAACAAAAAACAAAAACCAAGAAATGCTGAAACAAGAAATATCTGTGGCAGAAAGGTCAGTTTCCAGGATCACAATTATGTCACTTCAAAAAACAAAAATTTCTCATATTTTCATTTGACAAAAAATGGGAATTCTTTAGTTAACTAAAATTAAACCGCTTCCTGAAATGATGGAACTCTTTTATGCTTTTGTCCGTAAGAGCCAAAACATACCAAGCCCTTGACAACTGAAAAGTTTTGTAAAACTGTGAATCTTTCTTGGGTTTTTGTTTGTTTGTTTGTTTGTTTGTTTTTAACACAACCAGTCATTTAAAAACACAACAGCTGAAATAGCGTGATTTCTAATCTATCTCATATTAGTGCTGATTTCCCAGACAGGACTGTTCCTGCTTACTCATTTCCAAGGGAAGCATGACTCCTTATTCAGCAACTGCAGAAGTTGGGCAAAGTTTGTAGTTTCTCTTGCTTCTAAAACACCACAAGATACACATTCCTTCTAGCCTGTGTAGAGTAGAACTTCACAGAGAGTTTTCTGCAGAAATTTCTCAACTAATGGAGCTAGAAAAGATTCACCTTTAATTAAGTTGTCTTATTTGAACTGTAACTGTTGTAGGAAGTTGCACTGAAGTATGGTGAAACAGCAGAAGGAGTAAAGTTTTGAAATTCTGAGACTCTGAAGTGACTACATCATGGTGGAGGAGAAAACTACCAGCATGAAAACCAGTTGCTCTTTCTCACCTAGGAGATTAGGTGCTCTTCTTCCATTGGTTTCTACATATGTTTTACTGCACAAGCTGTAAAGTAAAAGTCTAGCCTAGAGATAATGAAAACTTGAATAATTTTAGCTAAGTCTGTATTAAAACAGAATCAAGCAGAAGAAAGTATATATGTTCTTGTCCATACTCCTGTTGAACATCTAGAATCTTATCAAAGCTTATAAATACTTAGAGGGTGGGTGTCAGGAGGATGGGGCCAGGCTCTTTTCAGTGGTGCCAATGATAGGACAAGAGGTAACAGGCATCTGTTAGGTGCCTGAGTATAGCAAGTTCCACCTAAACATGAGGAGGAACAACTTTACCTTGAGGGTGGCAGAGCCCTGGAACAGGCTGCCCAGGGAGGTGATGGAGTCTCCATCTCTGGAGACATTCAAAACCCGCCTGGACGCGTTCCTGTGTAACCTGCTCTAAGGTGGCCCTGCTCTGGCAGGGGGTTGGACTAGATGATCTCCAGAGGTCCCTTGCAACCCCTACCATTCTGTGATTCTGTGATCATAGAATCATAGAATGGTTTGGATTAGAAGGGATCTTAAACATAGAATAGATGGGACCTTGAACATTATCTAATTCCAACTCCCTGCCATAGGAAGTGATGGTCTCAGCAAGACTCCAAGCCAGACACCTCCCTCTCTTTTCCTACAATTATAGGAGGGTTCCTCCTAACAAGGTTGCAAGTATTTACTTTTCTGACCAGCAGTGCTGCTCTGTTAGATTGACTGTGTTTTCATCACATCACTGCACAGTCAGCAAGGCCAGAAATTGTATGACATGAAAGCAAGATGTAAGCCAAGTGCAAAACATTTTGTGGTATCTTCTGACTGAGTAGGGAAATGAGTGCTCTATGGGATTCCAAAGCTGAGGACTTTCAGAGATGGACTTGTATGACTGACACATGAACTCACTGACTGATCTCATATGATTAACACACTCCTGTGAAACACGTTCAAAAAAAAAAGCAGTGGAATGTGCACGATTCTGCCAAGGCAGTTATGCAGGTTTTTTGAACTGAACGTGGCTTCAATGGAATCAGTATCTTGCTCATTTGTTATGCCTCAAACTCACCGTAAATTATTTCAAATGGAAATTCTCCACTCCACCCCAGGTTCTAAAGTAGGGTTTTTTTCTTAAATGGCTACATACTTCTGGAATATGTGTCTCCCAAATATATGTAATAGAAAATAAAACCCCTTGTACCAAAAAAAATCCCAAAACCCAACCCAAACAACATTTAAGTCCTAAACATTCAAAGTTAAGACATACTGGATTTACAAGCAACAGATAATTGCCTCCTTTTGCATTCACCTTACACGCTGAATGAGATTGTGATCCTGTGGAGAAAACTCTAAAGGGTACCCAAATAATCAGTGCCTGTATCCTAATGCATTAGCACAAGAAAAGCAGTTAACACTGCAGCTGTAAATCTGGCAATTTCTATCTTTAAATTACAGTCACTTACTTTGCAACCTAATATTCCTTAGGCATTCTCTTTGGTTTTGCAGTCTCACAGGTTGTGTTTCTTTCCTTTGTAAACTGAAGTTAGAGACAAGAGGACACTTTGGGAAATGCTAACAGTTGTCCCTCCCCTGTTGTGAACCCTGAATAGAGTTTGAGGAGCTCCGAGCCCTCCGACTGCTACAGTCCCTGACCTGCCACCAGTGGCTGGTAGGAAGCAGCTGTTCAATTTACAGAGAAGGAACTCTTTGCAAAACCACATCGACGTAGGGAGCAATCAAGGAGACAAGGCTCCACAGTGCAAATGATATTGCTGTGTGGTGAGGGGAAAAAAATTACTATGGTCTTCAGCTTCATTAACTTTGCAATTTCCAGACCTAAGCACAAACAAACGTTTCAAGAAACTGCATGACGTTACCTGTTCAAGTTTGGCTGCAGTGTTCACAGTGACATTTTCAGATGCACTGTCTTGAGATGGCTGCTTACATAAACCTTTAATTGCATCTTTAAACATGGTGTCTTTCTCCAGCAAACTGTCTTGCTTGGCAATCGGTAAAGCCAGGGGATTGCTACAAAGAGAATCAATAAAGCAATTACACTCCTCCTGAAGATGTCAGACAGACAAAAGATTGCCAAATGTGGGTGGCACAAACACAGAACTAAGATTCAATTCAGGGCTGAGACATGAGTTCCTGGTCCAAGTACAAAAAAGAAATTGGTGAGAAATAAACTGTTCAAATAGGTAGGTCTGTTCCCAAAGACACAGAGCAAAACACTTTGATTTAAAATTCACCTTTATGCATATCTTTTCTGAAGTAGAACTGAGCAAACCAAAGAGAATATGCATGTCTGCTTTTGACAGCACTCGGCTGGGAAATCAATAGCCAATTTGAAAGCGGAATTTAAAATATACAATTAACCTACACAATACTGTTTTGAAAAAATAGCATGTTTAACAATAATTCAAAACAGATATTACCATTGTAGTTAAAATTAAATTCCATCACTTTTTAGCTTACTTTTAAACAGACAATATCCAAGATACATTTTATGACCAAAAGCTGCTTTGAATTTTTGATATGCTAAAAAAACCTCCAAGGAAACACCACAGTCTGAAATTACTGCAACAATACACAATACTCTTCATTCACATATAAGTTAAACATATTTTTACATACATGGAGATGTTTTCCTTACTGACACTTCAAGTGACACCACACCTCTGAAAATAAACAATGCCAAAATCTTTGATGATTTTGTCAGCGTTGTACATCCAGAGGGATTAGCAAGGAATCAGCCCCAGGAGTTGAGAACGCAAACATCTTAAAAAATAATCATCTGGGTTCTGGCAGTGCAAATGAGACAACCTCATCAAGTGTACAGAAGCTCCTCGCCAAAATGTGTGCATAATTGCTTTGAAAGGAAATGTGAGCTCAATGTGGGAATAGTGCATTCCAATACGGGATAAAGCCCAGATGCCAAATTAAGTTTAAAAAGATCTTGGCTTTATTCTTAAGTTACTTGAGTTTGATTACTGGTTATTATAAAGCCAGGATTATACACACAGTTTACTCAAATGAAACGAAGGAGGACCCATAGATAACATTGATTTCAACTCAGGATAAAAACTGCTGTTGGAAACAAAAGTGACACACAGACACAGTTTTAGAAAGGTACAGTCCTAAGCAGAGGCAAATCACCTTCTAAGCAGAATTCACTGGAAAACTAGTCAAAGTAGTCTACCACTGAAAAAAGAGATACGTGAATGCAGCCTTTCTTTTGATGAAACCCTCAATCTGCAAACACTGAAAGAATTAGTTTCAACATTTTGTAATGAAATCTACACAATCTCCTTTCTAATGATGTTTTGATCCAGGCATTTTAAGGTAAAATGTGTAGAGGAACACTGGTGAAAGCAAAAATTTCTATTTCCTGCTTTGATTTACCTAAGATAAATTTGTCATAAACTTGTCTACCAAATGTGACATAGACAAAAGATCCAAGAACCAACTGGTTTTGCCTTTTTTCTTGATTTGAACTGCAGAACAGAAAAGCCATTAGAAAACTACTTTTGTGAACTTGGCAATTAGATGTCATAGAAGAAATATCAGTTATTATGCGGTAGAAGAAATGAAATAGTTGTGATACTCACAAGCAGAAATGATTAATGCTAATGCACATTTTACCCAGACTCAGAATTGAACAAAACATAATTAAATATAAAATTTTGGTTTTGAGTAGTCTTTTGCTATTGTCCAAAACTGCTCAAATTCTGAATTGTTTTCAAGATTTAATCACAGGCAAAGAGAAGAAAGATTTAAAGAAAAGTATAAGTCAAATTAATTCAAATATTAAAAACTGAAGCACTGCCACTTAGAACTTTTTATTATTCATGGTATGTCTCTTTTCAATTGTAAAGATCCAGGATTTTTTTTCTGTGAATTTGAACCTTACGCCTTTAATCTCATGACTTTTGTATTAACTATACAACACACACTATAAACACTTCTTAAAATTCAGCTGTAAAATCCTTGCACAAACAAAATTTTTGGGTGTCACAAAAGAGAAATAGGTTGTAAATCACAGAAAAGTGTGAGCAAAACAGCCTCTGCTTCTGTTTCCACCGGTGCGTTTTGAACTTAAATAGGACAATAATGCCATGACTTAACAGGCTTGTTGCATGTATTGATGTACAGGAGAACACCCAATAAATTCTGTGTATTTGTGAGATAGTGATAGGACTTTATGTGACGTAAATGCTGACACATAATTCTTATTACAACAAAAACGTGAATGAGTACAAGAAAGTAAAAACATATAAAATTACTCCAGCAATTCATTATAACTCAGGTTCAAAAAGATACTGTGAAAAATAAACCAAAGTGAAATAAAATGTTTCCAGAATACGGAGTTCATATGTATTTCAATTAGTCACAAGATGAAGTCAGGCAACGTCATTAAAAACTGAACTATAGGGCAGCACAAGAGAAGATTTTATGTTAATGTATGCAAGTCGATTAGCATGAACTGTCTTCTTTTATGAAAATTAATGGATAATTAATAGATAATTAACCACAAAGGGAGACTTAACCAAAAATAGTATTGCATAATAGACAGGAAGGAGAGTTATCTAGGATAATTTTATTTGAACAAGGTAGGACTGTTGCTACTGGCATGCCTAACTGGGAAAAAATTGCGTTATTGTGAAAAATGTTATACAGAGGCATAGCCATTTTAATTTTTAGGTGTATAAGCCATCATATACGGCTTACACATCATATATGTGTATGATGGGTTTTTTTAGATAAACTGAGATGATTTCGTATAATTTGTTGTCCTCTGGCATGTCCTTGTTTATTAAGAAAAAGGAAATTATACAAAAACCTGGAAGCTGACAATCAAATAATTGGCAGGTTTATTATCAATATTTGAATCACTATGGCAGCTTGTAACATGGTAAATAGATGATATAAAAGGAATTATATCAAGGCAGGCATTTTCACGCGCTCTTTGAGCTTATAGCTTTTGTTGGAGAGAACTTCTGTTACTGTAGATCTTCCACAGGCAATGCTGAGATCCTCCAAACAATATCTAAGCCAGTTAACATCTATAAATAGCCTAATCTCTGAAATTTCAGTCTAAAAAACTTGTCCCTGCTTATCTCATAAGCAGTGGTAGTTTTACTACACTACTGCCATCTACCTTAATAGAAGGATGTTTGGGTCTAGAGTATTAACCCCTAACAATTCTGCTAGGGCAACCCCAGATAATTTTACTGGCAATTATAACAATCTATTTTATTACTCATAGTCCATATTTATAGAATTAAGGTTGAAGAAAAGAGATGACAGATAAAATACAAAAGATTATTTAGTAGATTTCCAAAACTAAAAAGTTACTTGACACATCAAATCACATCAAATCATATCAAATCACAGACTCACAGACTCAGAGAATGGTTAAGTTTGGAAGGGATCTGTAGAGGGCATCTTGTATAACCCCCCGGCTCAGGAAGGGACACATAGAGCCGGTTGTCCGGGACCGCGTCCCAGTGGGTGTTGAATACCTCTAAGGACACACATACAGGATTCACAGATTGACAAATAGAGTTCAAATGATAATCTGGGCTCAGCACATCACTCTTTACAACAAAAACACTTACAGTTTATTGGAAATCGTGGGCAGATCATGGATGATCTCTTCATATGGTTCTTCTTGAGATAAAGTAGAAACAGCTAAAGGGTCTTTCATTTTCTCCTCCCAAACAATTTCAGCCTTCAGAAGCATTTCCTCAATAAACTCAGAAGCTGCAACATCTAGGGCATTGGAACACCAAGATATCAAATAAAGAAAACAGAGCAGAAAAGCTCCTTTAAATGCAAATCTCTAGATCAGATTAAGATTAGACATGCAGCTAGATAAAATGAAAAGAATTACTCAGATATTGATCATAAAATAATACTGAAAATTAATGAGAAAACAAAGGCAAAGTAAATTCAGTATGCAATTTAGTTGTCACTTGCAAAATCTCAAAACCATTCTCACTGTGTAGTGAACTGAAGTACTATTCAATTCCTAGGACTTCAGGAAAAGTAACAAAACTGTTTTCAACTCTGTAATTTAATGAAAACATGTACTGAAATCCTTCTGAAAACTTTTTACTTTTCTACAAACTAGATTTATATGCCTAGATTTATATGTCTTGCACATGCAGAAGTGTTGAAATCAGTTGCGTTTGCAGACCAGAAAGATTGTTGACTCATCTATGTTAAATATATACTAAATGCGATTAGACAGATGTACTGTTAGATGATCTCAGTTTGGTCCACAGCATTTTATGCAAATACAAACTAGCATGTATCTAACCACAAACAACTTTCCTGAGATTAAGTGTCATGAAGTTCCCTGGGAGTGTATTTGTAGGTGGTACATTACATGAAGTATGACATATCTTAATTTATTATGCAAAGGAAGTTTCTCCTCATAATCTGACAGAAAGATTCTATTTTCTATGTTCCTGGGTTCCTTTTTAATTTTATCCTAGGCATAGAACCATGTGTTTCTTGTCTACAACACTGCCATCTAGCATTAATGCATTAGTCCACCTTTGATCACTGGGTTAGACCAGTGGATCTGAAGTCCCTTCCAACCTAATATATTCTATAATTGCGTTATCTTTAGATAACATCTGTTTCAACTCCCTGTTTCTATCTGGTCTAAGAAAGTGCCACCTTCTGTGGGAAACAACAGGTGTTACACTGGAAAACTGGATGGTGGATTTGTTTTCAGACAACAGCTACAGAGATTCCAGTTTGTGAGGCTATGTACTATCATCAGTTGAGACAAATAAAGGAACTCAGTAAGGAGTCACTAAGGAAGAGTAAATGCAGCTACCACCAAGGCACTGGAAAACTTACAAGGAAGAGCCATAATTAAAAATAAACAGGGAATGCAAAAAGTGGAAAAACATTATATCATTTGGTATGACATCCTTCACGATCACGACTAGCAGTTCTCAGCAATACATGAAAGAACATACGTATACACATTGTATGTGTATATAAACTATATAAAATGTATGTATACACACATAAATGTATGTGCCTGTGTGTGTATCATAAAATCATAGGATCATAGAATGGTCTGCATTGCAAGGGACCTTAAAGATCATCTACTTCCAACTCCCCTGCCATGGGCAGGGACACATCCCACTACTAGACCAGGTTGCTCAAAGCCCCATCCAGCCTGGTCTTGAACACTTCCAGGGATGCGGCATCCACAGCTTCTCTGGGCAACCTGTTTCAGCGTCTCACCACCCTCACAGGAAAGAATTTCCTCCTGATATCTAATCTAAATCTATTCTCTTTCAGTTTAAAACCATTCCCCCTCGTCCTATAGTTCCACTCTCTGATAAAGAGTCCATCCCTATCTTTCCTGTAGGCCCCCTTTAGGTACTGGAAGGCTGCTGTAAGGTCTCCCTGGAGCCTGCTCTTCTCCAGGCTGAACAACTCCAACTCTCTCAGTCTGTCTTCACAGGAGAGGTGCTCCAGTCAACTGATCATCTTTGTGGCCCTCCTCTGGACTTGCTCCAACAGGTCCATATTCTTCTTATGTCGGGGGCCCCAGACCTGAACATAGTACTCTAGGTGGGGTCTCACAAGAGCAGAGAAGAGGGGCAGAATCACATTCCTTGACCTGTTGGCCACAATTCTTTTGATGCAGCCCAGGATATGGTTGGCTTTCTGGGCTACGAGCACACATTGCCGGGTCATGTTTAGTTTCTCATCAGCCAACAACCCCACGTCCTTCTCCTTAGGGCTGCCCTCAATCTGTTCTCTGCTGAACTTGTATTTGAGTTTGGGATTGTCTCAGACCACGTGCAAAATCTTGCATTTGGCCTTGTTAAACTTCATGAGGTTCACATGGGCCCACGTCTCAAGCCTGTCCATTCCATCCAAGTCCCTCTAGACGGAATCCCTTCCCTCCAGTGTGTCGACTGCACCACAGCTTGGTGTTGTCAGCAAACTTGCTGAAGGTGCACTCAATCCCACTGTCTATGTTGCCAACAAAGATGTTAAACAGCACCAGTCCCAATACCGACCCCTGAGGAATGCCACTCGTCACTGGTCTCTTCTTGGACATTGAGCCATTGACTGTAACCATCCAGACAATTCCTTATCCACCGAGTGGTCCATCCATCAAATCCATGTCTCTCCAATTTAGAGACAAGGATGTCATGCAGGACAGTGTCAAATGCTTTGCACAAGTCCAAGCAGATAACATCAGTTGCTCTTCCCTTATCCACCAATACTGTAACCACATCATAGAGGGCCGCTACACTTATCAGGCACAGTTTTCCCTTAGTGAACCCAGGTTGGCTGTCACTGATCACCTCCATATTTTAGTACAATTAAGAAATCAAGAAGGAAAGAAAACAGTGTCACAGTAATTACTACATACATAATACATATGGATTTTCACCTACCTGAAGGCTTTTCATTATTGCAGTTAAGAAGGTTGGGATTTGCCCAGTGCATCAATAGCAGCTTCACAAGGCTGGTCTAAAATGGACATTAACAAAGGTGTTTGAAATGGTAGAAGTAGGACAGGAGCAGTATAGCTGTCATTCAGTTTATTCATGCCTTCCTGCACTATCCAAAAATCATATCATAAACCATAACAGCATCTCCAAAATACCACCTTCTGCTGCTACTACACACATTGCTATAAATCACACAAGGCAGAAAAAAATGCAGTTCTTGTATAATTTCAGTGTACTCTCATCATAACTCCACCCCCAAAGTCTCCCTTCATCCTTACACGTGTAAACAAATCCACATCAGCACAGGAAAAAACCTAACCCTCCATCACTACCTGTCGTAACTTAGATCACAAATATTTCCTTATGCCTCACTAATTCAAGAACTGTGTACCATCACTGCTAAAGGGATATGACTCAGAGCCATCATGGAAGTAAATCTGTTCCCTGTCAGTAGTAGAAATTGGAGCATTTATCTTATGTTACCAAATCCATTTAACAGATTAATAACGGTAGCAATTATAGTAGAGTATCATATAACGAAAAAATCTAAAACATATTTTTCAGTTCCTGTAAGAATGCTGCTGGCAACTGCTAGCTAACTTGCTGCTAGCAAGCTCTTCTATTGCTGCACCAAAGTCTCTAGAGATAGTTCTTCATCAAAGGCTGTAGTATGTCTACCCTGACAAATTTGTTGGTCAGAAAGGGGTAAGAAAGTGAATAAGACATTTAGAATGTCAATATAGAGCTCAAGTAAATGAGAGAACTGTTTGCACTTTTGGATACGTTCTAAAACAAATAGAATTTATAATGTAAATTTAACCAACAGGGGAGGCCAGGATGAGCACAGGGGAACATAAGCAGTGCAGAAAAGAAAGGATTCTTCCAAGCAGAAGAGAGCAACAGACAAACAGGACCTGAATTGGAAGGCACCTAAGGGAAAGGATAGTAATTTGGCAATAAATTAAGCACTAACTAACTAACCCACTAACTAAATAAATAAATAAAGGCTAAAAAGGAAGGAAATCACTACAATAAAAATAACGAAATTCAATATGGATTCAGTACACAGGAGGCAACTTACTACAAAATACCATGATAAGAAAGAATCAATTAAATATAAAAGAAAATCCAAACCAAAACAAAACTTCTAATCACAGAAAACCAGGAAAGTATTGTGGCAAAATTCCATACAAATAAAAAGATCTTGCTCTCCTCAGCTTTCTAATGCTGGCTTTCCATTCTGACAGTAACAGTAAAACATTCAGCAAACTGTGGAAGCAGGGAGGAAGCCATAACAGCTTTATTGCCCGATTCAATTAGCCCTGATTTCAACTGAGAACCCTCAACACATATATCTGTGTTTCTTCATTATGAAAACATGGAGAATGCTTAGTTATTGAGCTGACTAAATCATCAGCAGTGGCATAATCTCGTTAACAGCCATTCTGAAAAGTGGTAGTGATTCTATCAATGGAGGGGGTGTTTAAATGCACTTTCAATTTAGTAACAAAACACAGCTTTTTGAGTTACCAAAGTTCTGGATTTATGCCACAAGAAGTCTCTTCCATGCTGCAATGTCAATGCTTCCTGCTGATAAAGAAATGACTCCTGCTGGAAATCCTTGATGTGCATCACCAAGACTAAGGTATTCAGGTCACTGCTAATTTCAATTACCTGCTTTTGGGTTTGCAAAACTGTCTGTGTTAGTTTTAACCTCATTCACATTTTAGAAGGAGTATTTTAAAATCTAATTGGCAGATCATCATAACTGTGCTTATCAGTAGAAATATTTGTAGAATAATTGAGTCAACAGTATCCTGAGATGCATTAGGAGGAGAGATGCCAGCAGGTCCAGAGAGAAGATCTAAACGCTGGTGAGGCTACATCTGGGTATCATGCACAGTTCTGGGCTCCTCAGTACAAAAGAGACATGGATGCACTGGATAGCAGAAGGCCACTATAATGATTAAGGGGCTGGAGCACCTCACATATGAGGAAAAGCTGAGAGAGCTGGAATTCTTCAACCTGGGGAAGAGAAGGCTCAGGGGAATCTCAACCATGTGTGTAAATAACCTGAAGGGAGGGTGCAAAGAAGACAGAGCCAGGCTCTTTTCAATGGTGCCCAGTAACAGAGGCAATACGCACAAGCTGAAACACTGGATGTTCAATGTTCTATCTGCATATCAGGAAACACTTTTATAATGTGAGAGTGACCTCGCACTGGCATAGGTTGCCCAGTGAGGTCTTGGAGTCTCCATCCTTGGAGACATTCAAAAGGCATTTGGACATGATCCTGGGCAGCCTGCTTTAGGTGGGCCTGCCTGCCGAGGGGAGCTGGACAGAACGAACTCCAGAGATCCCTTCAAACCTCAAAAGTTCTGTGATTCTGCGTAATGTGGAGAAAGTCACCTATGGCTTTTACAAAAAAGACCACTTTTTCTCCATCAGAATGAATCAAGACAGGATGGACGATCGGATGTGCAGGCAGACCACCACAGTTACACTAAAAGAGCTGTGGGTTTTTTCCAAAATAGCAAGTGGGAAAAAAAGCAGCCTGCCTACAGTGAACCCAAGTGTTAGTCCTCAGAGAAAATATTACAAAGAATTTAAGTGCAATTCACATTAACAGGAGCAACACTTATGATCTAAGGTGCTAGAAAAACAAGCATAGATGAACAGACAAAACACTGACTGGACATGGACACATCGGAGTTGAACAATTGTTTAAACCTAATGAAACATGGAGTGCAACACTGAAAATGAAAAGCTACAAGCAAAAAAAAAAAAGGCAGCATAAATAAATTTACTGCAATAGGCACATTATAAAGCCTTCACATACAATTTCCCCCTGTCAAAAAATGGGCTAAGTTTTACCACATATTAAATATTAGCTAAGAAAGCCCAATGCTCAGTTTCATAAACCACAGGCTTAGGAGTAGCAGTGTTGGCCAGCTGACAGACTGCGAGGCTTGTTGCCAGAGATAAGTAACTGCAGTGACAGGGTAGGAAATATGGGGCATGAAGGAGTGATAAGAGGTTCATCAAAAATCTCCCTACGCATTTGAGGCTGCAGAGGCAGCTCCAACTTCTCTCAAGTTAGTTTTACTGCTAGTGAATTAGCTTGGGAGCAGAATCAGTGCTCCCAAAAAGTGTCTTCCCCTCCTGTATGGTCAGATATTTTCCGCTGAAGCAATGCACTGAACACTAGATCTGTGCCAGCAACTGCAAAGGATAAGCTGCTGGCTCTGTCTGCGCTTTGAACTCTTGAGTTATTATCCAAGTCCTAGTGCCGCTACCTCAGATCATTTATTCCTTTTTCTTTACCATCAGAGAGATACCTGCTTAAGTTGTAAATTCAGAAAGCTGGAGGTTTTATGCAAATGTCCTGATGTGTTACTTTGCACCGCAATGAATATGCATCATGCAATTTGCACATACCCCCAGCAGTAAATTCCTTCGGTCCTCTACTTTCCTTCCCTGTCAAAATCAACATTTCTCCATTTGTCTCTTTCTGTTTCAAAGCTGCACATTTCCTACCAACCTAAGTGACCTGGTTCACCATCCATCTTTTATTCACACACACCCATTATTTCTTAATCCTCAGGCCCTTTTTTCTCTGCTGTATCTGAGATTTTCAGCTCCTTACATGTATCTCCCCAACTTGTTTTCTTCTACTCTTTTATTGGTGCTCTTATCCCTTTTTTAGGGCAATGCTATTTCATAGAAACATGGAATCACAGAATAGTTTGAGTTGGAAGGGACCTCAAAGATCATCTAGTTCCAACCCCCTGCCCTGGGCAGGGACACCTCCCACTAGACCAGGCTGCTCAGAGCCCCATCCAGCCTGGTCTTGAACACCTCCAGGGATGGGGCAATCACAACTTCTCTGGGCAACCTGTTCCAGTGTCTCACCACTCTCACAGGGAATAATTTCTGCCTAATATCTAATCTAAATCTCCCCTCTTTCAGTTTAAAACCATTACCCCTCATCCTATCGCTCCACTCCCTGATAAAGAGTCCCTCCCCATCTTCCTGTAGGCCCCCTTTAGGTACTGGAAGGCTGCTGTAAGGTCTCCCTGGAGCGTGCTCTTCTCCAGACTGAACAACCCCAACGGTCTAAGCCTGTCTTCATAGGAGAGGTGCTCCAGCCCTCTGATCATATTCGTGGCCCTACTCTGGAGCCATAACAACAGGTACATGTGCTTCCTGTGCTAAGGACTCCAAAGCTGGACACAGTTCTCCATGTGGGGTCTCATGAGAGCGAGTAGAGGGGTAGAATCACCTCCACATGGATGAAAATTAGGCAGAGGATGAATTCTGTGGGCTGAGAATATTCCTATGTCTGTTTGGAAAATTGTTAGACAAGTTTCAAACTTAAAAAAATCATAGCCACCAGATGCTTACAAAACATTTTTTAGATTATAATGGATAAATCAAAGAACCCACCTTTGCTATGTATGGTCCATTGTAGCCCTAAATGTTAGTCTAACCAGTAGCAGTGACTGTTTTTAAACATCCATTTGGATTTTTAAAAGATTTCCAACAAGAACACAAAACTCAGTGAAGTAGTTTCAATTTTTATTGCTATTATTATTATCATTACTAAGATTCTGTCACAGAAGTGCTGTAACTTCGTGCTAGCCATATATTCAGCAGATGGAATAAATAAGATCAGATAAGTCATCAAGTAAAATCTGCTTAGAATAACACTGGAGACACGTATTTAACTAATGGAATGAGGTGATAATCAGCACTTCACTAAGCATCGAGGACATTAAGAAGCAAAGCACAAGTTAGGGACCTGTATTCACTTTATCTACTGGGGAATGAAACAAACAAAAGTAAATCCCAAAACAGAGACTCCCAACATTTGGGAGTAAGGTAATTATTAAACTACTAGAGTTACTGTGAATTGAGTCTTGAAGACCATATATTTGTTCACCAAGACTGAGTGTCCCTTAAAGCCAAAGTCTCATATGTAAACCTCTAAATAAGAACAATATCATTCAGAAGTGTTTTTTCTGTGATTGCAAATCTGATCCATAGTACTGCTCTCGACACAGGAAATGATGTCTGAAACTCATTACAGATCTCCAGGTTCCTATAGCCCCAGAAGAAGTCAAGATAGAGGAGGAGTTTACCATGATAGATGAGGATTGGGTTAGGGATCAGTTGAGTAATCTGGACATCCATAAATCGATGGGTCCAGATGGAATGCATCCAAGGGTGCTGAGGGAGCTGGCGGAGGTCATTGCTAGGCCACTCTCCATCATCT
>VXBO01006149.1:144569-164888 GCA_013400135.1 Rhinoptilus africanus | reverse complement strand
TCTCCCTTCTTAATACAATATAGATGAGGAAGATATCTTTTTCTATTTGACTGCAGAAAAAAGAGGACCATAACCACCTGTGGTCAGCAAAGTGGAACAGATTAGAAAAAGTAGGTTGCAGGAATAAGACTAGCAGCAGGGCAGAAAAGGCGGAGGGGAAAAAATAGAGCATGGATAAAATTATGGGCTGTGGAACTAACAGCATGAAATAAATAAAAGGCAAGAAGAGAGATGTAGAAAGGAGACAGGATGCAGGTAGAAACAGAGTAAGCAGAAAAAGAACATGAAGGAAGACAGTGACATGGTGACGAAAAAACACTGAGATTGGACAAGGAAGATTAGGCCTGTCAGCGAGTGGGAAAAAAGAATAGATATAACAGAAGGACAGGAAGGTTGGCACGAAGCCAAAGCAGAGAAAAGAGAAAGCTTGGCTGAGAACCAGGTAGAAGAGGAGGGGCAGAAACTGGCTGTGCAAGGAAATTAGGATTAGGATAAAATACGTATGGAAAGGACATGATGGCAGGCAAATGAATGGGACAATAAAGCAACAGCATAAAGACAAGAATGGAACAGATTGCAGGCCATAAGACAGATAAAGCTACACCTGGGAGGAATGAACCGTAAAGATTCTGTTCATACAAAGAGCTTGGAATGGAACCCAGGTTCCCCAAGTGTCACCACTACCCTTCTGCAGTCAGCATGTTTAACCTTTACAGCCTAAGAGTATGCCTTTTAAAACTCTGGAATAGTTCAAGTAAAGAAGGACAAGCCAATACTGTTTTCAGCTATCTAAGCAAGTGACAAAGGTTACGTAAAAGTTTTCCTACAGCTGAAATGAAGACTTCAGCAGTCTTTACTTCAAGACTGATAATCTACATTTCCGTTTTTCAGTCCACTGGGAAATTAAGAGAAATAAAATAAAATAAATTGTGGAAAAATATTATGTGATCTTGTGGTTAAAGATGCTTTTACGTTATGTTCCTACAGGTTCTATATCAATACTACAGAGAGGATCATAAATGTGGCACTTCTCAAAGTTTGTACCTGAACATTCTTATTAGACTTCTTTTTCATATATGCCTCTCATACATTAGAGAAAGTTACTATAGCTGGTATTTCAAGGAAAATGAAATTTATATTGATCTCTGAGATCCTGCAATAACCAAATCACTATTTAGTGTAGTCTGTGCACATTTCAGCTTTAAAAACATACATGTAATCCCTGAGAATTTTATAATAATTTCGTAAATTGAGGTTGTCCCTAGTCTGTGTATGAAACTCAAACTTTTAAATCTATTTTCTTATCATTTGTTATTGTGTGAATCTAGTTTTTCTTGCCTAAGTGTTCTGTACCCAAAATTAGCATTTGAATCATTTACAGAAACCTTCTGAATGCATTGAGATTGAAAGAAAGATATCACAAGCAGAAACCCCAAAGTGGTCTCTCTGCTTGAGGAAAATTAGTGTAATTTGATCTGAAGGGAAATGGTGCTCTTCTACCTGAGTACAATCACACATGCCAAAGATGAACAAAAAGACTAAAGAAAAGAGGGTAAGATATGTCTGGATAAAACATTCTCTAGAGGATTTTCTGACCATATATGAAAGATTCCAACTGCTTGACAGAGAAAATATGTATTCTCTGAGTGACTATACTCGATTCTTTTTGAAATACTGAATAAGCCCTTCTTTAGGCTCTTCACATTGAAAATATTTGTGGAATAAGTTTGCAGAAGTCCAGAAACTGCATTCAAAGGAACTGCTATGGCAATGGCCAAACTTGAATGAGACTAAATATCACTTCCTACAATGAGTTCAGAAGTACATTGAAGCATATTCTAATGATGGATGTGGATCTTATTTCTATTTTGAGGTCAACATGCACTTAAAGAAAAGAAAATGAAACTACAGTTCATAGATGAGTCAAATGACTAATCTGTTTTCGTAATGATGAGCAAATTAGATCACACGGTAAGAAGGTGCTTTCTCTCAGACTTCAGCAAGAAGCACAGAGTCCCTTCTATGATCAGAAAGAAATGCTGCGTTTCAATGAATTAATGAGACAGAGTGGTACAATTCCGTCCAGACAAATAAGCCAACCAAACGTGTGTGAAGGGAGAATATACTGACAGAATGGCAATTTCACACAGAAATCTTGAAAATGACATAGGATGTATACAACATGCTAACAAACATGAGGTAGGCATCTGAGCTCTCTAAAATAGAATTATTTCTTTGGGATATTTCCAATTAACTGATATGAAGAAATGTTTGCTAGTGCAGGAGTTACTCTTGGAGAGGTACAGTCAGCAGTTCAGTGATTCTCTTATCCTTTTTTCTGACATCGTGAAACTGTTAAACCTCAATTACAGAGGCTAAATCTGTCTAACTAAGTAAGACAGTGCAACGGAGCAAGCTTGAGTATCCTTTATAATCCACACTGCTTAACTGTTAGCTCTGTCCCTGACTCTACTTTGGACCACTCCAACCAGCTCTCTACAAACAAGACTAATCTCCTATAAAGGAAACTCGCTCTAAACAATATGAATGTGAGCCAGACTGTTGCCTGGCCTAATCCCTAGCCTTCTTTTATTTAGCAATTTAACAGTTTAGACAAAGGCAGCATCCCCCAAGGATGAAATTTTGGGAGAGGTGGAGAGCTGGGGATTCAGCTCTGACCTGCATGCCTACGATAGCTGGTTTGAAAGGTGACATTTCTGTGATAAACAACAAAGAAACAGCTTGTGCCTGGGAAATGTGCCAAAGTACCCAAGGCAAACGTCAGAGCTGCAGCCTATTCCCACCACAGGGAGGGAGAGTGTGTGCTCTCCTGATCACGGAAGCCTGGAAGATGTCCAATGGGGACAGCACTACCAATGCCAGATTACTAGCTGTTCACAAAGTGATTGCTGTGCTAAATTCAAATTAGGGGGCCAGCATGAGAAATACAAGTCACCCTTCCTTCCGCAGTTGGTATCAGTGCCAGCACAGGCGGTGTTGTACCTACGTGACAGTGTGTGCCCCACTCTGGTGTGCACAGGCAGCAGACACGCGCACCAGCACTCCCCATGCTGCGCGTCAATTAGACAAGGGAGTTCAAACTGCCACCAATAACAGTATTGATAATGTATATGTCCAAAAGTCCCTGTTAAATTTATGTAGGCAACCTTGGCATATTCTAATTTCTTGAGGCTTGTTTTGCTGCCCTCATAATTTTATTTTGAAGAGCTTTTTGTGTGTCATTGATGCAGATTTTCATGTGTGTTGAAGAGGTTATTATATCCCACCATTTTATCAGGGTAAAATGATTAAGGTAAACAACTCTGACCTTAATACCTCAATATTATCCAATTTTGGTATAATGTTAGACTCTCAATGTGCATCAAAAGTAAAAACTTGCTTTTAGCCCTAATAGTTACAGGGGTGAAAATGACAATAATCTTAGAAATTCAGAATAACCTTCCTTAAGAATATGCCTATTTTTTAATGTTATTACCATTATTTTTTAATGTTTGCAGCTGATAGTATTTCAGTTAATATTTTGTTGCACTCATTGGTAACCTAATCTGTTCCTGTGAAGCAGAGCCTAGTGTTACCTCAGAGAAACTGACCTTTAGGCAGCAGCCTCAGCTGCCTTATTCTGTATTCAGTGGTATCCTGTACATAAGCCTCAAACTCACTAGTAATATCCTGTAGCCCTATGCAAGAAAGCTGTTCTACTCTGGATCTACACGCTCTGTCACTAATAGAACAATTCCTTTATCATTTACCCATGCTCTTTTTCAATATTTGGACTAATACCATCATAGCATATTTTGGGATGGTAAATTTGTCCATGAGACTGCTTTTCTTTACAAACACATGTAAAAACAGGTATAGATTATCTTTTTTAACATCGGATAACACCTACTGGCTCTGAAAACTCTTAGTTATTCCCTGTTTGGAAACAACGCAACAACTTATTGCTATGTTTTGCTTTTGATAAGATAGGCATTGTTGTAAGTATTTAACTCTACTCCCTCTGTATGGGTCACTCTGTGAAGCATTATGCTGTCTAAGAGTAAGTAAGGCATCAACTCCATGTGTCCCTTCATGATGACTGGGGAGACCCAACACATCCAGTGGGCAGCTGACACATCCTTTGGCCCCTTTGCCCCACGCTTTGGTCTAGGTTCCTCCTGTAAAATTTTTAAATATTCAAGCTAGACTTCTAACATACACTAGTTGCCCATGACCTCTATAATCAGGGAGAGTCAGACCTCTAAGTAAGGATTCACCCCACCTACTTTAAATGCACCTCCTAGATTTGTCTGAATTGCGCTCTGGAGGTGATTCTTTGCATAGGACAAGATAAAGCTTTGACTTTGTACTTAAGAATTCTATGCTAAAAAAANCTGCTTTTCTTTACAAACACATGTAAAAACAGGTATAGATTATCTTTTTTAACATCGGATAATACCTACTGGCTCTGAAAACTCTTAGTTATTCCCTGTTTGGAAACAACGCAACAACTTATTGCTATGTTTTGCTTTTGATAAGATAGGTATTGTTGTAAGTATTTAACTCTACTCCCTCTGTATGGGTCACTCTGTGAAGCATTATGCTGTCTAAGAGTAAGTAAGGCATCAACTCCATGTGTCCCTTCATGATGACTGGGGAGACCCAACACATCCAGTGGGCAGCTGACACATCCTTTGGCCCCTTTGCCCCACTCTTTGGTCTAGGTTCCTCCTGTAAAATTTTTAAATATTCAAGCTAGACTTCTAACATACACTAGTTGCCCATGACCTCTATAATCAGGGAGAGTCAGACCTCTAAGTAAGGATTCACCCCACCTACTTTAAATGCACCTCCTAGATTTGTCTGAATTGCGCTCTGGAGGTGATTCTTTGCATAGGACAAGATAAAGCTTTGACTTTGTACTTAAGAATCCTATCCTAAAAACCCCTGGTTTTGCCATTATCAAGGTGTCACTACAAGCCAGGTTTTGATTATAAGGTGTGAGTGTGATGTCTTTCACATGCTTAGCTCACTCAGGATAATGTATCTTTGCTCCAATAATTCCTCATATAATTTACTGTGAAAGTAGGAGCAATAAGCTTTTTGCAAACCACATACTTACATTGTGTATTAATTTACAACTTGAGATCTGTATCAGGAAGCTTGCAGCACCTTTCTTCTTTACTCATTTCCTCTTGTACAAATGCAAATTAAATTTTCTCACTATAGATTTTAAACTTAGGTGGATCCTTCTTTGTTTTTTCCATGTAGAGTAAATTAGTACCAGATCTATTATTGTTATGGTCTTACAAATAGCCAAATATGAGGGGTTTTTAAAATTTTCTATGTTTTGTATTGATTTTCATTTTTTGTATTTTATGTATATGCAAACATAAAACTGTATATGTATAGAGTTCAGATCCTTCAACTGAGTCTGAATGTCACTCTAAAACAGATAAAAAAACCTCTAAAAAATTGAAATGAATGTCACATTAAAACCAAATAGATTTTTTTACAGTCTTCTACTAGAACATACAGAATTATCACTATAGCAAGTTTTTCAAGTGAGACTTTTAAAAAAAACCTGCCATAAATATGTGTTACAAGAGGGTGAAACCATAAGGGATGGAGTTCAGAATCTATATTAATGACTTTCTCAGTAAACATTAACATCCTTTTGGCTAAAAAATAACTATTTCCTCATAAATATATTTTAATTTAAAACAGACAATCCAAATAATGTCTTGACTAAGGTTATTCCCATTCTGACATACTAAGTTTACCCCAAAATAGTAACAATGCTCTTATTTCTCTATAATTAAGGACTCAAAATGGAATTGTAAATATG
The DNA here is from genome assembly GCA_013400135.1 of Rhinoptilus africanus. Taxonomy (NCBI): domain Eukaryota; kingdom Metazoa; phylum Chordata; class Aves; order Charadriiformes; family Glareolidae; genus Rhinoptilus; species Rhinoptilus africanus. The sequence continues at coordinate 159,040 of VXBO01006149.1, read as the reverse complement.
ATATGCACATGAATTCATACTAAAGCTAAATGATGTTTCAAAATTATCANTACTGTGAAAGTAGGAGCAATAAGCTTTTTGCAAACCACATACTTACATTGTGTATTAATTTACAACTTGAGATCTGTATCAGGAAGCTTGCAGCACCTTTCTTCTTTACTCATTTCCTCTTGTACAAATGCAAATTAAATTTTCTCACTATAGATTTTAAACTTAGGTGGATCCTTCTTTGTTTTTTCCATGTAGAGTAAATTAGTACCAGATCTATTATTGTTATGGTCTTACAAATAGCCAAATATGAGGGGTTTTTAAAATTTTCTATGTTTTGTATTGATTTTCATTTTTTGTATTTTATGTATATGCAAACATAAAACTGTATATGTATAGAGTTCAGATCCTTCAACTGAGTCTGAATGTCACTCTAAAACAGTGTAACAATTTCTTCAGAAGAATATCACCATTCATATTTTTTCATATGCAAACTGGATGTATGTAAGGTCTATAAGATAATAGTTCAAAAACTAAACATGTAATTTGTATAACTAATTCAGTTGCATTTTATTAAAGTAAGTAGATAATCCAGATGAAAAATATATCTGAATTATTAANGAGGGTGAAACCATAAGGGATGGAGTTCAGAATCTATATTAATGACTTTCTCAGTAAACATTAACATCCTTTTGGCTAAAAAATAACTATTTCCTCATAAATATATTTTAATTTAAAACAGACAATCCAAATAATGTCTTGACTAAGGTTATTCCCATTCTGACATACTAAGTTTACCCCAAAATAGTAACAATGCTCTTATTTCTCTATAATTAAGGACTCAAAATGGAATTGTAAATATGATATGCACATGAATTCATACTAAAGCTAAATGATGTTTCAAAATTATCATCGTAAGACAGGAAATTTTAAAACACCCCAATGGCTTAGCTACTGGATGAAATATTTCCCCTGATATCTAATAAATCCCTCTTATAGAGGTATTTAAATATACTTGTTTCTTGCAAACAGAATCCATATGGAAGCCATATTTATCTCCTAAATAAGGATGGCAAATTATCTAAAATGATAATAAGGCATCTCCAAATTGTACGATTCATTAACACTACAAAGGGAAAGTATTTGCTCTACATTTTGTTAATTTTAGTGAGGAAGAGTGCAAAGTTACTTCATTTATCTTCCTTCACGTGTATCCATAGTGCTTGCACAGTGACTAGCACAACTGGTCCCTGGTTTCTCATCAAAAACTCCTGGAACATAAGAATCACTGCCATCATCATCTGGGACATAAAGGGCGACACAGTTCAACTCAAAAGTCAGCAGAAAAGATCATCTCGCAAAAAAAGTGCGATGTGAGCACTTAGAACACTTGAAAAGGAAAGATGTTTTTTTCCATTAGTCACTTTCATTTACAAACTTTACATGTACGGGTCTGTTTCAAAGAGAAAAATGTCTAACTCCATGACAAAAAAGATATTTCAAGTCATCCAGGGTTAGTGTTGCAAATATATATGCGTTACATATATATAACCAAAGAATAGTTCTTCCTCAGTGCTTTCAAGTCAATCCTTTCGCCTCCTTGTTTAAGAAAACTAGTGTATTGGCTTCACACTAGAAGAAACTTACAGCCGCTGTGGAACTACACTGGTGCAGTACAAAGCCTGAACTCACAAGCCATCCTGAATCGTGGGAAATAGTAGCTCGAGCTCAAGATAACATCCCTGCAACCACTTTACTCCTGAGTAAGAGTTTTCTTTCCCTACTGAAGTCTGAACATGGGTAGAGTGAGTAGGTACCCGCCTACAGTATTGCATTAGGATCCAAAGGGATCAGTGAGGGCAGCAGAACTACAAACCAGCACAGGACAAGACAGGATGAAAAAAGTAAAACTCCAGTACACGCAAAATGTCATTGATGCCTCACTTGCTAACAAAACTTTGGTTCAGTGTATTTTTGAAAAAAAATTTTCTCTGTAAATTTAACCTTCCAGAAATCGCCGAGGGCACACTTCAGGCCATACATATGTAAACCAATGACTTAATCTATTTTGAAAATATGTTGAGCTTTCCTACTCAGTAAAAGAGCAGATATAGGGTATCTAAACAGGAGAAATGTATAACCCAACAGAACTAACTACTCTACAGCACATTTATTTTTACTTTTTCTAATATATATTTTTACTATCTTCTTGCTCTAAAGTCTATTATTTATTTTCTGAAGTCCGAAAAGAGGTTGGAAACCAGTTATTCAATGAAAATGAGAACATATGCAATAAAGAAATACACATGTAATTTTAATAGGCAATAGGACATGAATCAATAGATAACATAAGTAATGAATTGTATCCTTAAATGGTTTTGTAAACCTAAAAACATTGTATAGGTAGCAGTTTTCTAAAGAAGACAGTCTGACAGGTAAATTGCAATATATATGCATAAGTACTTGAATGACATCTGTCTAGCCATACACGTCTTTTTTACTTTTAATTAGACATTTTGGCATGCTTATAATCTACTCCTTAAATCATAAAATGCAGGTCACCTGCAGTCAAAAACTAAAACTAAACTAAAATAAAATAAAAAAAAACCAAAGAAAAAAAAGAAAATTCCACCAAAAAAGCAATCTTTGCTTCATATTCAGATTAGTAAGGCTGTAGTAAAATCAGGTGCATCCCACCCCTTGTATGTCAGCACCTTCATCTTTTAATTCCCAGGTTTACTCACACGAATACCAAAAAACAATTGAGATACCAGAAACAGATGAACAAAAATCCTCGTTCTCCTCAATCACAGGCTAGAGATTCAGTTAGATGAATGAGATTGTCTCCACTGAGATCAGAAACAGAATTAAGATTTATCTAACTATAGTATTCGTACTCCACCAGAAGTCCATGAGGTTTTTATTTATATTTGTTATAAAATTTAAAAAGAAAACCAAACAGAGTCCTATAACAGACAAAAGTGCTTATTTTGGCAACCTGTTAAATTTTGGTGCAAATATATTTTTGGTTTTTGCTGGAGAAAAAAATGCTGTTGATGGTAGATTGATTTTTTATGAGCTGTATTGGGTTGTTAGTTGTACAACGTTTATTCTGAAATTATCTCTGCCATTTGAGATGCCACCTATAGTACAGAAATGTGTCAGGTTTTCATAGTAAAACCAGAATATTCTCACTGACTTGTAAATATTTTCTATTGCTGCAGAAGACTACCAAAAAGAAACAAAGAAGAAAAGAAGAAAAGAGAAGGTGAAAAAAATCATGCTTTACCTGTCCATACTTTGCAGCTAAATGTAGGGGTGTCCAGTACTGATTATCCGTTACATTGAGATCAGCCCCATGATCCAGCATCAGAGACGCAACATTCTTGTATCCATTAGCGCAGGCCACGTGCAGCTGCAATATAAAGGTACCTTTATAGCTTAAAGAAGTCACAAAAACGCATTACGAGCTACTGCATATCTTGGCTGTGCCACAGACCTAACTGTCTAAATCAAGACAATAACAAATATGAAATACACATGTGATAACAGCAGATTATAAAACCACCACTGAATCTTTTTTAGCATTTATTAAAAAAAAAAACCAATAAAGTAAGAATGTCAGCTTATTGACATCTATTTAAACAATGTAGCATCACTAGATACTTTTCATACAATTCCAAGCAAACCTCCTTTCACATATATTCACAACTTCAAGAGCTCAGGTAGCTCACACATTTCAGCAGAGTGTGGTCTAGACCTAACTTTCTTTGGCAGTTCAAATACCCCAGATATAAGCTGACACTACTCCAAAATTAATTAGTTAACACATAATCAAACCAAGGACATTGAGTTTGCAGCACAAAATCAGTCTCAAAAACATGCTTTTTCAATTTTGAACCACAGAGATTTTAATTCCTTTACTTGCATTGTTTCCCTAGATACTTAATTATTTGGAGTGGTATTTGTTTTAATAATTTTAGTTGATTGTCCATATTAGTAAACTTCATTTCAGAGCCAAAGTGGAACAGAGAGTTGGGGGAAAATGCAGTAACAGAATGAGAGAAACTCAGGTCAGCAGGAACCTCGAGTGGTCACGTAGCACAACCTCCTGCTAAAGCAGGGACAACTTCAAAGTTAGCTGTGTTTGCTTGTGGCTTGTCATTTTGAGTAGCAAATACACTATGACTGATAAGGTACTGAAAACTGTAGTGGCAAGAAGGGGAATGAGGAAACTCAAAAATATCTTTGTTAATGGATGATGTGAGAAATTGGACATTAACTTTNCAGGATGCCATTGGCCTTCTTGGCCACAAGGGCACATTGCTGGCTCATGGCCATCCTGTTGTCCACCAGGACTCCCTTGTCCCTTTCCTCAGATCTGCTCTCCAGAAGGTCAGCCCCCAACCTGTCCTGGTGCAGGGGGTTATTCCTCCCCAGGTGGAGCACCTTACACTTGCCCTTGTTAAAATTCATAAGGTTCTTCTCTACCCAACTCTCCAACATGTCCAGGTCTCTCTGGACGGTGTCACAGCCTTCTGGTGTGTCAGCCACCCACTTTAAATATAATACTATTTAAGGCTATATATGTGTTCAGCATTTATATCAGCAATTAATTCCATTGTAAATGATATTTATAGAATGAGAGTGAAAAAATATAATATAGATTTGATTTTATTTTAAATTAATATAAATAGCAAGTATGTAAAATAAGCATAAAAGCAATATAAAAATGATATAATACCAAACAGGACTTGTCAAAAGACAAAGAAACAAGGTGACAATAGAGAAAGATATATTAGGGCAATACAAATAATTTGCTCTGGTAATAATAATCATGTGAAAGAGAAAAACACAATAAATGATCATACATAAGTGAAAAACTGTCATTTGGGAGTTTTGGTAGAAATTGTTTCTTTAGTCTGGTGACTAACTCTCCTGAGGCACTTACTTCATATGACCAGATTGATCCAGGTTACAGTTTAGGAGTGTTTTGTTTTGGTTTTTTTTCTCATGGTTCTCTGCTATGATTTCAAATGTTCTCTACACTTCTGGGAGCAAAGGAGACAAAATTTGCATTTGGAAACTGACACAATATAATTGCTCATCCCTGGTCAGAAGGACACAGTTCTCACAATGGTCAGTAAGAACAGGGCTCAGGAAAAATGCAGAAATGGAGAACTGACATTATGGGTGGTAACCTGTATCCCCAAATCAGGTAGCCCAAATACATTACTTTTTTTCGCTTGAAGCAATGTTAACCAAAAATACTATTTTTTTGAGGATTAAATGGATGGCTATGGCAAAGAAAACGTCTTGCAATAAACCTGTTACTCGAAGTGTGTAGTTCCAAAGTCACTACAAGCAGAGTAGACACCAAAAACAGAGTCCAGGATATTATTTGCCTAATTTGATACTTCTGGTTCAGTTGTACCTGCAGAGTATGCATAAAGTTTTCTCTATGAACATGCTTGATACAGAGGGATGAAACACATCGCTCACCAGGAATCTTTCCCCGGAAAGGGGGCAGAATACCCCTGCCTTGTACAGAACACCAGTTCTGTACACTATAAATGTTCTAATTTCAAATGTACAAAAATCTCAAAATTTTCCCATAATTTTACATAACTTCATCTTCCGTTTTAACAGAGGAAATTACATTTCCTATTCAGACATCAAACTGACAAGTGCTATTTTGAAGTAGTGTAAAAGCTCACAAGACAAAGGAAATATTTTATGATGAAATCTTTCAAAGAAAAATTACTACAGGAGAGTTTAGCAGAAAAATTAATTTTGCCACATAACATTCTGTGTCTGCATTGCATGTGCACATATGTATGTGCTATGAATCTAGGAGAATGTGTGCATATATATATTTATGGCTTGATTTATGTTAAATTACACATGGACTTAGATATATTAATTCTATCAAGAGAAAACAAATCTCATGTCATTTCCTACTTACAACTGAGATATTTGTTGTTTTCTCTGTACAGATGGATGTAGAGCAACACAAAACTATTCCCAGAACCCTTTGATACACATACAGCTTTCACAGACTGGCTGACTCCACACCCATGAATAGAGACAGAGCAGTTTAAGAAATTCTGGATTTCCCACCAGTTTGCCAGACAAAAGTTTCACATAATAGAAATCTCAAACAAAAGCGAAATGATCCACTCTGTAGCTACTTGTTGCAAGACTATGAAAGAAGTTCAAAAAAATCAAAGTTCAATGTAAAAACTACTCATGCAAAAAAAGTCCCCTTTCTCAACATCCCACGAAGCAAACAACAAAACCCAAACTATCCAAAAATTTTTTTTCTTAGTGTTTGCAGCGCTGTTAAACGCATTTCAGACATGCATTTCAACTATTCTGGCTAACTACAGAAAAGGTTTTACACAGTGACAGTTAGATAAGTTCATAACTCAGTTTAACTAAGCCAATTCAGACTAATGTAGCAATAAGAGTAAAGTACAATAGAAACAACTTTGCTTTATACTGTGATATAGTAGCTTAGCTTAAATGTATCAGAAAAATGGAAGTTAAATTAAGGCTTTTATGAATTAAACTAAAGGTTGTGTCATTTCTTCCCACTTCTCCCCTGCTTCCCTCCTGTTTTTAACTGCAGTTAACCACCCCAAAGGTAACAGTTTTCTGTATAGACAGAGCCAGTGGCTGGATTCAACAACCCCAGATATGAGGCTGCTTACTTTTTCAGTTACAGTTTAAACACCCCACAGCTATTAAAATATAGAATAAAATACTAATGATTCAGTGTATTAATTTATTAATTCAGCATCACACAAAGTAATTCAACATAAATGCTGAAATAACAATAATAATAATAATGTTCAGTAAAATATGCTTTTCTACTTATTTTAGTACAGTATTTGCAGGAAGCACAAAAGAATTTTTAAAAGTTATCCACTGTCTTAATGCTGCTGATGACCATTTACCGATTGGTAATTTTATATGCAAAGAGAACATTCCACAGGCATGCTATCCAGGGAAAAATATACTAATTTAAAAAATATTTTATTACATTAATTTTAAAATTATTTGACAGCTGAAGAAGTAGCAACCCTCCAAAAAATAATAGCATAGAAGATCTATTGGCAGAAAAAAGTATAATGAGACCTAGTGACTGCAAATAACTTGCAAATTTGGAAGCCGGAGTACGTATTCACTGATACGGTGGATGCTTCATTACACTGAATCCAGATGGGATAGCTTCATAAAACTGTGTTTTGGCCTGGCTCAGTCAGAAGATATGAGCTTCAAACAGGAATCACTGAGTGAAGTTTCAGGCCCTCTCTTACACAGAATGTCAGAGACCAAAAGCATAAGCTGTAGTTCTAAACTACAGTGCCAAATTTTTTTTGCTATAAATTTTTGTGTTGCACGTTCAGTGGCTGAGAGTAAGAAAGTAGTCACTAAGGCACAGATATTGCACTAGCTTATTGTAAAATCTGCACTATGCATGACATTGACATATATTTCTTTTTAAAAGGGCCAGATGAAAACAAAAATCTTGCATTACCTCATTTGCCTCTTAGAGAATTGCCTTGCAAACAGGCTCACCAGTACACTGTTGAAGTACATTGATATTCACAGGGTGATGATTACATATTCCCACTCACCAGAGTAACTCCTTCATCATTCTTTTGATTCACACTTCCTCCACTTGATATGAGCTGTCGGACATCTGTAAGCATTGTCATAGCTCTCTGTATCTTCATTTGGCGCAATGAATTCAGCTCTACACCTGGAAAAAAGAAAAGGCTAAAACCTTCTGCTATTTCATTCATCAATAAAGAACAGATACATGATTTTGTGTTCTGGGTTGCAAAAGCTTAACCAATATTTCATTAGACTTCAATGTATACTTACAGAACATGTTTACTTCCTTCTATTTACCAACAAGTTTACTCATATATTTATTTAACAGTCACTATGTGGATGATTTAATGTTAGTTAGTAATAAGAAATAAATGAGCCTGATCCCCTACTGACTGGCAGGAGCAGTTGTAGGTAAAGCAGCTGTAATATCATTAAGTCCACTGGGATTGTGAAAATAGCTGTGATAGAAAAAGAATTAAATGCTTTAAGGAAGCCACTCAAGTCTTTGAATCTCATTTAATGAAAACTATTTTTGCTTGCATTCTTTAAGTCCTCTATATTCATCACAGTGCCCAGACCAGTCCCTCAAATTTGTCAGCTCAACTGCTTGAGAGATTGTGAAATGAAGCAAATGACATTAAACCTCAACACTTTTTTATCTGCTTATTTTTAACTGGGATTAGCTCTTCAGCTGAGCCTCTGCCACTGCAAGGCCCCATAAATGAAGAGAAAACGTGGGATGGAGGCAGGAACAAATGGGAAGGGATGAAAGGAATGAAGGACATGGGATTGCTTGTGTCAGCGTTGCTACTGAAAGAAACACTTGTCAAACTACAGCTTTAAAAGGAAGATAAGCAAGGCAGTCTATAACCAAAAGAAAGCATGGCCTCCAGTCTGAAGAGATTTAAAATTAGAAACAGAGAGTACAACAAAATTGCTAAGTAGCTGTGGCTTGATTGGAATATTGAACCAAAATTAAGGGCTTGATTCTTCTGCTCACAGCTTCATGTGGTTACTTCCTCCCTGCTCTGGCCATGACATAACAAAAACCGTATGAATAAAAAATTTCTTGGTTTTCTTCTACACTTGTCAGTGAGCTGGAAAGTTACAAATAATAAATTAATTTAATTAATATGTATTTAATATAAATATTTTTGCTTGAACAATTAATTTTATACTTTATCCTCAACAATTCTTGTAGTTTTTTACATTACTAAAACAACTGCAATGTGTTTCAGAGTAAAAGCATATTTTAAGTCTCTTAGTTTTAATCTGCCCTTGAACTCATGTAAATGGGTGTACCATATGTGGTGCAGCAAAGAATCCCATTCATTTTCTTTCACTAACATGCTCTTCTACAAACTGCTTTATGTTCTGAATTTTATTTGCCTGCAGCACTTCTAAGAGTTTCAGCTCTGAGGTGTGTAAGCACATTCAGAGTGTAATCACTGTCTTGCTGGCCACATTTATTTATTCTTATATTTTCACACCTGTCATGAAAATGATGCTAAATGATTCTAAATGTAAAACACAAATATAAACTTAAGCTGGAGAAAATTAGATGTTTTTTATATCTGGACTACAACCTGTAATCTTTCATATAAATGCAATTCAGACAATCATATACGTGTGTGTATGTGTGTATATATACGAAATTGACATCTTAAATTAGATAACCACCCAAAAGCAGAATGTACTAACATCCTATTGCCCACCAGTTGCCAGATTGGAACACAATGTGGATTTCATAAGATGTTCTGAGTATCTTCTATCAATCAATGTATTAATTTTGTCAGATTTGAAGTTTTTATGCCTGCATCACATTTTATAGTAATGACTTAAAACTACCTGATGACATCTACAGATTACCGATGACACATGGCATCAATTAAATCTCTTTTTTTCTTTCCGTTTTTGCCTATTGCCTATTTTTGCACCAGTAAATCGATACTTTAACATTCTTGTGCCAGTGACAGAACTCTCTCAAATGTGTAATTTTGTATTTCCAAAAGACTATGTGATGTGAAGGGCTATACACATCCAAAGTTAGTGGTCATTTGCAGCATTGACTTCCCTTTTTAAACATATTGCATATACAGACTGAGCCTGAGCAGCTGAAATATAACTCAACTGGTCATGATAAAGCTCTTTCTAATGTTATCAGGTAAGAAAGACTAAAGAAAGAATAAATTTATCATTTTATACCTGATGAAGAAGGCCATTTTTACATATTGCTGACAGATTTTAGGTCATTTTTTTTTCCTTCCTCTCGATGTCTCCAGTAAACAATTAGAATAAGTTATGTTTTTCAAGGAGAGAGGCAACAGGTGGAAATTCACGTACTACCTCTTTTCTGTGTGAATAATACCCCAAACACTCAAAAATGGAAACTAAGCTCATGATCCCCAAATTAGAAATACCAATTTCTGACTTTCCCCAGGAAGAAGGGAAAAAAAACCAAAAAAGACCGAGAGTGAAACACAGTTATTATCAGGTAGTTTGGTTTGTCATGTTTCATGTAAATTACAGTAACAGCTACAAGTCCAGGGCAGAGGCCAGCTGAGTCCACCCAGCCTTTTCAAGCAATTTACTACTGACTTCGCTCAGTATGGTCAGAGAATTAACTTATCAGTATATTCTTATACTAACAGTGAAATATTGATCCGTACACCTTGTAAATTGCATTTTATAGAACCGTTGTGCATCCTGTATGGGGACCCAAAAAACTTGGCTGTTGAAAGATTAACTTTGCTCACACTGAATGAGGAATCAAGAACAGAGCTCAGCCGCATCAATAGCTACATATGTTCTATCACAAATATAATTACACCCATCACCGCAAAGAAAATGCATAAACGATGTTATATAGCAACAAATGGCACAGTCTACCTGAACCTCAAGATGGCTTCATTGATTTCAAACTCATAGTTGTTCAAATGAATGATACACACTTCACTAAACAACTAGCAGTGAACAGCCTGGCAAGTGAGCTACCACAGTGACACGCACCATAGGCTTAATTTTTCGAAAGTCCAAAGGAGTTTTGAAAATGATACAGAAACAACAGAGTTTCCCTTCCTCCACCTTTATAGGAAATAGAATGTAAACATGAAAAAATAATCTAAATTGCAATCTTAGAATTGCAGAGTTTTGAACTCCAAGAACTAGGGAACTGTCAGGCTTCAGAGTGAAGGCTTCTCCAGTGGGTAGCTGAGAAGCAGCTTTACCAAGCATGTGTGTGTATCACCCTCTGAGGCTCAGACAAAATATCAGTAACTGCCTTCCCTTAATCAAGTTTTTAATTCTGGGGAGTCTGCTCTCCCTCCCCAGGGAGTGATACTTTTCGTGAGTTTAGATGCAACAAGAAAATGTTACTCATACAGTAAGTTACTCTTGCTGACTGAATCAAAGAATGACCTTCACGTTGCTTTTCAAAGGGAAAATGTGGTTTAGATATTCAGCTGAAATGGGATGACAGCCAGCATGAATAAATAGGGGAAGAAAACTGAATTAGCATGTACTATGGGAACGGATTCACATTTTAAAAAGTGGAAAGACAAAAAGAGAGGCATAGGATGGAAAATATGCTCGAAATACCCTGTAAAATAAGAACAAGAGCTATATGCTCACAAATTCTGTGGAAGATGGGGTGGAGAAGGAACAGTTAAAACAGTAGTGACCCTGCCAGGCACAGCATTTGGGATGAGTATCAGTGCTGATGACATGCAGGAGCATAACCTAAAAGCTACAAAATGTATTACTTCTCACTGTTTAAGAAAAACACCTGACAAGGCCATTTCATGCGCTTTGGCTGTCTCACTCTCTCTGGCAAATGGTTATGGAACTGACAACCCAAAGGAATGTAAAAACCACAGATAAAAAGGGAGAAAGTAACTTCCAAAAAGTTGCAGTGGTAAAAAAAAATACATGGCAAACAGAACTGAGAATTTGTAGAAAAAATATCTTCCTCAGCAATGTTCAGTGCTATGAATTCTCCCCATTTGTAAGAGGAACACTGGTTCCTGTGGCCAGTACAAAGCAAAACACCCATGGACTATTTGGGTACCACCCCTTACACACAATGGGCAGCCACTCTTTCTGTAAACTGCACCTCTCACCCTCCAGTGGGCTTAACGGTCTTTAGAAGAGGTCAGTACCATCTTGTCTTGCGCACACAAATGTACATTAAAAACCTGCAACAGCTTTAAGAAGTCAGTTCCTCCTCCCCTCTTGTTTAAGTCTTCTCCCACCCTGTCTGTATCTGTCCTACCTGCACAGAGCCGTAAAGACAGCAAGGCTCTTCTCACGCTGAGTACGATGAACCTGTCTGTACTCTTCAATAATTCTAGGACACTGTGGTTTAGAATTACTATTTTTCTCCTGTATAGCATAGGATAGGATAGATATGCTCACAAACAATCAAAGAGGAAAAAAAAAAAAAAAGTCATACTACCCCTCTTGAAATATTAATTTTCATTCATGAAAATATTCAGGTGTAGCTGTTATTTTATAGAGCTTAAAGTTCTAGAAGGAGTTTTCGGGCAGCTTACTAGAGAGCTTTGTAAAGAGTATTCTTTTTGTTAAATTACATTGTTCAGTAGCACTTGTGCATATTGCGTGGCATTACGTGCATCTGATTTTCAAAGGTCAGCATATGAATAGATAACATGATAGCAACATTTATTAGGTGAGAAGGGAAGCCAATATTTTCAGTATCTGCAAAAGAATGTATTACTTGCAAAACTACTGAGGCCCATAGCTCTAATTCACTGCAGAAGTACCTACTGATTGTTGTTGGTTTGGGGTTTTACCTCTTTGCCTTTAGAGCTATTATTACACATACTTAGTCTGAAAAGGCTATCATCAATGAAATTCCCATCTCCTTCTCATGTAGACACCAGGGTGACAATTCTTCCACTCTAGTGAAACATACTTTTTTCCCCTCTCTCTGCTATAATAAGGATGTTGATGACCATTCCAGCTAAAACTAGTTAAATGAATTCTCTCTCTTTTTAACTTGTATGAAAACAAAAATAATCTTTGTAATTTATTTTAAGAGACTGGCACTATCTCAAGGCTTAATACTAAAGCATTCTTCGTGGATATGTCTTGCGTGTTTATTATTTTTTTGGGAATATGAATACTAGAGCACAGAAGCAAAACAAGCGTATCATTGGTAACTTGCAATAAGTATCATGTCTGAAATGAATTCATCATATACTTCTATAGTCAGGATTTCTCATAGAATCATTGAATCTTCATGGTTGGAAAGGACCTCTGAGATCTTCAAGGCCAACCACACACACACACAAAAACCCCCCTACAATCTCTGTCACTAGAGCATGCCTTGAAGTGCCAAATCTACACATTTCTTAAGTACCTCTAGGGATGGTGACTCAACCACCTCCCTGGGCAGCTGTTCCAGTGCCTGAACACTCTTTCAGTAAAGTAACTCTTCCTAATACCTAATCTAAACCTCCTCTCCCACAACTTCAGACCATTTCCTCTGGTCCTGTCATTATTGACTTGGGAGAAGACGCCAACACCCACCTCTACAACCTCCTTGCAGGTAGTTGTAGAGGGCAATGAGGTCTCCTCTCAACCTCCTCTTCTCCAAACTAAACATGCCCAGTTCCCTCAGCCTCTCCTCATATGACTTGGTCTCCAGACCCCTCACCAGCTTGGTAGCTCTCCTCGACACGCTCCAGCACTTCAGTGTCCCTCTTGTACAGAGGGGCCCAGAACCAAACACAGTACTCAAGGTGGGGCTTCAACAGTGCTGAGTACAGAGGCATGATCACTTACTTACTTCTGCTGGCCACACTATTCCTGATACAAACCAGAATGCTGTTGGCCTTCTTGGCCACCTGGGCACACTGCTGGCTCATGTTAAGCCAGCTGTCCACCAACACCTCCAGGTCCTTTTCTGCTGGGCAGCTTTCCAGCCATTCTCCCTNGTGGGGGGGGCAAGTCGCAGGTCCTGTGGGTTCACCCTAGGTACTTAGAATTTTTTTTTTCTAACTTGCTAAAGGTTGTAGTTTTAGGAATTCTATAAAAAAATTATAATTTATTTCTGATGGTAACAGAATTAGACTATTAATCGGTNTCAAGGTGGGGCTTCAACAGTGCTGAGTACAGAGGCATGATCACTTACTTACTTCTGCTGGCCACACTATTCCTGATACAAACCAGAATGCTGTTGGCCTTCTTGGCCACCTGGGCACACTGCTGGCTCATGTTAAGCCAGCTGTCCACCAACACCTCCAGGTCCTTTTCTGCTGGGCAGCTTTCCAGCCATTCTCCCTCAAGCCTGTAGCATTTCTTGGGGTTGTTGTGACCGAAATGCAGGTCTTAATACTTTATGGTTGGATGTTTTTGTGAGAGACCAGTAAAAGCAGGCTACTCAACACGTGCCAGGGAGCCAGGAGCTGAGGGTGAACACAGGAAGTGTCCTTGCTGACCTAGGCACAGCCCCACAGTACCCAAACAAGAAAATTGAGCAGGTCTAGTGATGGGAATCAGGGCCAACCGACAGTCCTGGGATTGCCAGAAGCCTGTAGCAACAAATCCAGGAAAATCAGGTGAAGCCAGAAAGTCAAGTCAATGGTTCAGGGTTGGGATCAGCAAGGTTCATGGCAGGGCAGAGGCATGGTCCTCAAGCATGGCCATGCTTGGTCCTCAAGCAAGGACCAAGGGCAAGGACCCAATGGATGGCTGTAAAATCATGACAAGGTTTCTCCCAGCTTTGCCTCACGACTTAGTTCTTTTCTCAGCCAGCTGCTCCCAGGTCACATAGCGGCACCATGTCAGAGCTGGCTTTGAGCTTGGGCAGCCAAGCCCCTGGGCAGGGGTTGGGGACG
>VXBO01006149.1:117328-144404 GCA_013400135.1 Rhinoptilus africanus | reverse complement strand
AAAGGGCACTCCAAGTTTCTGATGTTCTTCACAATCTTTTTTCAAATCTTTGCAAAGTCTATTAGTCTAGGAGATGTCTGTTTTCTTTCTAGCAACAGTTATAAAGTAGATCATAAACTACTGGCTATAACTTAAAATGTTAATCCAAGTGCCAAAAGTCTGCATAGTGAGTTTAAAAGTTTTCCCTTTGATAGAAACATATGGGTAACAAAATGTTTCCATACGATGGACTTTTTTCTTTAATTCACTTTTAAACATGCACACATTTGCACGCTGGAAACACAAATATTAAGAGAAGTCTAAGACTTCAAAGACAATTCCCCAGGAGTCAGGAAATATAAAAATTCAGGTAGCCTATTAAAGCTTATGTTAGAAAACACAAAGAGCAAAGGAAGACAGATGAGCATTCTCAACTATGACATTTCAGTGAGTCATGTTTTCTGCGTGTTTCATCTTTAGGACTTGAAGGGACCTACTGAAATATGTCATTTGGTCCCCTCTTCTTATTGGCAACACCATTACCTAACCCCTATCAGCAACTAATCAAACTCTCTGCAGAAAATAGACCATTTTTTTTTGTGTGTGATAATCTTATGGGTAGTGATTCTCAATCAGCAAGAATCAGTGTGAAAAATCAAACAGCCTGAGGCTGCTTGGTTTTCATTGCCTGTTTTTCTGTCAACCTACTGCATCAATATTATCAATAGAAAATCTGTAAGCAGAAATCAAGATCATGTTGCATATGGTTCTAAAACAGAAAATATATCAGGGGATTTAGTTTTAGCTTAAGTTCACTGATCTTTAGTGCTAACAATTCGTATGTTTGTTGACATTTTAGTTAGTATGGTAGCAGTAATTCCTTAATGTCTATGAAAAACCTTTCATCGTTTTAAATATGAAAGTCTGGAGTAGTATGTTTTCTGAAATGGTATTGATCTATACCAAGTTTTTCTTGAATGCACTGAAGAAACAATGTACGATTTACTTTTTTTCCCCTTGTTGGATTACTAGATCTTTTTAAGGGTTTCTGTAGCACAACCTTAATGTTAGAACACTTTGGTATACATATTCTGAACACTTTTTTTATCTAGTAACAATCAAAACTGATGAAAAATACACATAACTGGAATTTTCATTTTGATCTTATTCTCTGAAAAAGTGCCAGTGTTGAGAAACACTTGAGCAGATGTATTGTCCAGGTGTTGGCAATTCTGGGGCTGTTGAGGCAGTTTCTGTGGGAAGAGGCCAGGGGCTGTCCTGTGTGGACCACAGATGCTTCTAGTCAGCTCCCACCACATCAGCAGACCCACCACAAGACACAGATAACCCTGTCAGCCAAGGGTGGCACCTCTGTGAAAATGTATTTAAGGAAGGTCAGAAAACAGCAGACAGAAAGACAAAGAGGGAACGCCAGGGTGAGTGAAGAAGGAGAGGGAGGAGGTGCTCCAGGTGTTGCAGCAGAGATTCCCTGCAGCCTATGGAGGACCCATGGTGAAGCAGATGGACATTCCTGAAGGAACTGCATTCCTGTGAAAAACCCACACTGAAGCAGAAGGAAATGTGAAGAGGAAGAAGTGGCAGAGAGAAGCTGCTATGTACTGGCTGTAGCTCCCCCACCCCATTGCACCGCTTGCTGGGGTAGAAGAATCTGGAGTGAAGGAGTAAAGACAAGTCTGGGAAAGGGGGAGGAAAGGTGTTGGTTTGAAGTTTGTCTTTCTATTTCTCAATACCTGAATCTATTCCAATTGGCAATTTTCCCCAAGTCGAGCCTGTTTTGCCTGTGACAATCTCCCCGCCTTTATCTTGATGCACAAGCTTCCTCATCCTATTTTCTCCCTCTGTCCTGCTCAGGAGGGGGAGTGAGTGGGTGGGAATTTGGCTTTTAGCCAAGACTAACCCACAACACTGTATTTTATGAATAATAACAAATTACTTTAAATTTTAAACCAAAATAATTTTTTGGATGTATCTTCCTATCACATTCTAGATTACTGTATGGTGTCAGTCTTACAGTAATTTTTTCCTTAATCTTTTGCCCTCTATTTTTCTGAATCAGCTTTTCCTGCACATGTTATTTCCCTTAGGTTGTTAACTGTTGGCTTCAGGGAAATTCTCCTTATTTTAGTAATTTATGAGTTGACTGTTTCTGGCTCATGTTAAACACTGTCTTCAGTGTAGGATTCCGTACTAACCCATAACTTCTATTTTTTTTTTTTATTCTACCTATGCTGCAAGGCAGAAAAACAAATTTATCCCATCTATTTGCAGCTGGAAAGTAAGGCTTAATCTATTTGGTAGTAAGAATTTAAGAAACCGTGGTATATTTCTGTGAAATCTGCACAATATTTTAACTAATTTAAACCATAAAAGAACACCTAAATGGATAGTACTTGCACATTATTATGTCTCTATACAGTTTTCTGAGACACCTGAACATGATTCCCTTAATATTCAGAGAACAAAGCAGATCGATTATTCCCACAGCTTGGAATACTATAAAAAAAATTTATTAAGTATATGAAATCTCCATTACCATCAAAGGTCAATAACCTTTAACCAGCTACTTCAAATTCATTTAGCCCACAGAAACTGAATTGTTAAAAACAAAAAGAATACTTCATAGAAGAGCAATAACCATATTTTTTTTCTGTACTTGTGTCATGGTAGAAAAAGACGTCATCTATATTTTCAGGTAGATGTGTTATTTAAATATAGACAAGAAAGATATTATTTTGCTTGCAGATGTGTAGGATACTTACACATCTCTTAAAAAAAAAAAAAGTAAATATCCAGATACTGTTTTCTCTGATTAAACAACAAGCCTGATGTTCTTGGAATGCAGTTATCCTACTCAGGCTGAAGCCTAAGATTTTGGAAGACAAAAGGGAACTCCTCTTTTTTTTTGGAAAGAAATTACACAATAAATGTGTCACCTCCTGTCATTTGTCAAAGAGGTAACCAAGAAATACCTATCACTTATTTGTAGATTATATCTGATTCATCAAATCCACTATTCAACTACATACTAAGAAAGGAAGTAAACAAAAATGTTGCATTCTTCAAAACATTAAATATTTAAAATAGCCTAAAGGAAAAGGAGGAAACAAAAGGATTATACGCCATAATCAGAGTTGCACTGACTCAATTCCACGGCAGAATGTTCTGCCTCTGAAAGGAGAAAACGCTAGCAGTCATTTAAAGTTTGATATTTTTAAAATGCATTAATACAAAAAAAGCTTTGCCTTAAAACATAAAGCTGATATTAATCTAAATAAAAGCTATGGAAGGTTCCAGGTGGACTTTCATGATGATGCCAGTAATCAAAAAAGTTCAGAATTAAACAGGACAAATAGTGAAAAACCCCCTCCTTTTTACATTTCCTAACATTTTAATTTCACCTCTGGAGGGAGACATTTCCTGGAAGTAAACAATGAAAGGACAAGAGGCTACAGTGTAAATTGCAACAAAGAAAATTTCAATGGAAATTAGGATGAAAAAATATGATACGAAGACAGCTCAGCACTGGAATGGGAGCCCAGAGGGATCACAGAACCTCCAACGAAAACCACCCCTGAGTAACCTGAGCTGCTCTCAGTTGGCCTTGACTTGGAAGGACATGGCTGCAGATAGTCTCCCAATCTTATTTTTCAAAGCCCTTAAATGTCATGACTTTCTTTTCATAGCAAATCAAGACCAGTAACATGCAAAACTAATGATATCTTGGTGCAGAACAAATTTACCACTTCACCAGTGTTCTCCTAGTGGCTGCTCAAATGAGTGACCCTTCTGCTCTCTAGTGACAGTATTTCCTAGAACACCACTAATGGTAATAGCAATTTAGACACCAAAGGTAGTGTATAGGAACGTACATATAGACCTGTAAATTTAAATATCATAACCTTAAACTGAATCCCATTCTATGTAGCAGACTTCTGTGTCTCAGCTAGCCATTCTGGGATCCCTTCATATGGCTTGGAAAGTAGCTTGCAGTTGAGACTGTAATTTGGATGACCCAATACAGAACCCTACCTTTAAAGCACTCTTTTGTTCTTGGGAGGGTTTGCTGTAAAGTGACTACCAGACACTTGATTGTTACAATTTTACAATTGTTGTAACTTTTTTTTTAACTTGTAACCCATTGTTACAAAAAGAATAGTACTAGGTCAAGCAAAGTCGATAGACTTTTTGTCATTCATCACCCAAAGGCCAGGATTTCACGCAGTACTGCAATTAAGGGGTAGGAATGATCTACCCTAACAGTCTAAAACTGAGACTGGTAAACCACTACTTGTGAACTTAAGTTCTTATTAGTCAGCAGAAAGAAACAGTCCTGCAAGTCATTTCTCCTCACTGAGCCAGGCCAGGAAGAGATGAAATGATACAGGCATTTCCTATTTCTCTCTATTGACCAAAAGAAGAGGTCTGGATGATTATCTCAGGCTTAGCTATCTAAAGTTAGTAGAGGTAGATCTCACTTTCATAATGTTTAGGTTTTTTCTTTGTAAACTTCCCACATTTACAGAATCATTGTTTACTGAGGAACGGTGCCTCTCCTATCTACTGGAAAAGAGGTAACGCTGATAACATTAGACTCATAAAAATCCACTCTTCCATATAAACTCTTACAATGTAGACATGTTGCTGAGAGAGCAGCAAATCTTTTTCTTTTTCTTTTTTTTTTTCCCCACCCAAAATCTATTCCATTTTGCAACCAAACAAAAAGAGAGACAAACCAAGGAAAGAGGAAGCATTTTCTGATAGATCTGCATTAAGAATTGCAAGTAAGCAGACTACATCTTCTTGTTAGCTACATGCTTGTTGTATGCTACCTATTAAATACCACATCAGTATTTACAGCATTTAGATTCCAAATACCTGCATTTTGCAAGGCAATCAAGTTTTTAGAAGCTAATACCTATCTTGCCATTAGAAAAATCCCAAACCAGAGTTCATGAGTTGTGAAGACGTTGCCAGACACCAAGGAAGCAAAATTATGAAATACACCTGTGTAATACACTACATGTGCTATGGACTAACAGTATCGGATCTGACACTGAGTGTGATTTCCTTGCCAGTCTAAGTTAACTTATCTTTTAAGTATTCATTAACAGGATACAACTTAACTCGGTTTATGATAAAAACAGATTTCTTATATGGAGGCAATGTTGAAATTACATTTTTTTACATTACTGCTCATTATTTCTACTTAATACATTTTCATCAGTGTTATGATGAGCTTCATATAATATCAAGGCAAACTATTACAGTGAAAAGCAATGCTAGAAATCTCACTTCAGAACCTTTACCTAAGTTTAGAATTGGTGAATAACAAACCCTTTTTTTCAATACAGGTCCTGTCATCTATAACGTATTAAGCATACTTCATAATAGAAATCTAGCTACACTATTTTCTCACTACAAACCAAAACCAATACTAATATTTTTGGATAAGTGATAAATTTCATATACATTTCCATTCAGATCATTTGCAGAGATTGATTTATTTAACAGTCTGCTACTGGAAAAAATATACTCTGAGGCTATACATAACTCACATGTGAAATGAAACAAAATGTGAAGCCTGGTCCTCATTCTGTTAAATTAATTGGTTTAAAAGCTTTTGCATTACTGCAGTTTTTCTGCTTTGAATTCACATTCTAGCATCTCCATATGAATGGGCAAAAGCAGATCTGACGGTGTTCATTGCCACTAACCTTTGTTAGTTGTTCCAATTTAAATGTACTGAAAACTTTTGTGACTCCAAATCATCTTTCTCCCCTTCATCTGCAAACCAAGATAGTTCCACGGGCTCTAATGCTGACTTACATCAAAACAATCCTTTTCGGTCTTATGCCATGTTCAATAAAAACACTCCAGAAGCTGAAGAGCTGACTTACCGTTTTCTTCCAAGTACATCAGAAGGATGCTGCTAGATTCAGTTCCTTCTATGGCATAATCAAGTGCAATGTTTCCATTAACATCTTGCAGCAGCACATTTGCTCCAGCCTACAGACAAGAATTCAAAACATTTCAGGATTTTGTAGTGAAATCCCAAAACACTACTGCCATTCTTATACATTCCCATTTAAAAACATTTCAAAGCTGGGCTCCTTAGATAGCAGGCTGATTATAACCTGAACCAAACCAAACCAAATGAAAACACACAAAAAAGCAAAAACAAATTAAAGGGCTCTTGAATGTCGAAAAGGGCTGCCTTTGCTTTGGACAGCTGACATTGTTGCCACCCTGGCTCTCCAGCTTGCTTTTACTGCACAGATGTCTGAGCTGCTCATCAGTGAGTTTTGGAACCACCACCATTTGCAGCACAGCATTTTAAACTAAGCTGTCACCGATTACAGCCTGCCTTAAAACACTACAGAGTAAACAGCAGTGGCTCAAAGGCTGACTGACAAGCAGCACAGACACTCATGCAGTAGGGATGGGCAGACAGCTGGTAGGGGTAACCTTGTCAGCTGGCCCAACCTCTTATGGCCTCATCCATCAATCCAACCTCAAAGAGATCCATCCCTTGCTAAATAAAATTGCCATTTGTCACCAACTGGAGACAATGAAAGTGAGCTTGATGATTTCAGCTGTAGTCCCTAAAGGAGCCAGCCTGACATTTCTGTAAGTTTCATTCAAAATTCAATATAAAGGACAGACAACTAATAGTAGCCATTAGGTGGAGATGGGGGGTGGGAATAGATTCATTAAAAGCTTGAAAACAAACCATCAGCACAATAAGAAAACTTGTATGTTCTATATTAAATATTCTTAGTGTAAGAAATATTTTTTTTTTTTTTTAAAGGAGAAAGCTGTCATCCTTGAAAATATTATAAATGCTTGGTGGACATAAAAGTTTACATTACAGTGAAATATCATGTGTCTTCTTTAAAAGGCCATAACACTAATTCATTTCAAGTGTTCTATCTATGGCTTTTAACTACAAGGAATTATGAAATAAGAATTATCTCTGGCAAATTTAATTACTTTTCTTACCAGCTTGTATGATAAAAATTTAGGTGATAAAAATGAGGGGTACCAAGGACAGCTTTTCTTAAAACCACAACAGCAAAGGTCAACTGTAATAAGGAATTATTAATAGAAAGTAAGACTGCTTCTTTCAGGAGCTTACGGTCTAAATACTGTACCAAAGAAACAATCGTAATGTGCTCAGCTCCTGGCTCAGAGCGAAATATTACATGAAAACATAGCAAATCCCTGTGGGCTTCATGTCTTCAGACTTGAGGTGTTGAACCTGGACTGCTAGTCTGAGGCAATCTCCCGGGTTCTCACCATAGTGATGAGGGGACAGGCAGGCATCAAAGAATGACTCGCCTCAGCTCTCTCAGACACCTCAGATATCCTACTAGACCGTATCCTACACAGCAAAATAATCTGTCCTGCTACAAAGTATACACTACTTTCTTTTGGTGCCTGTCTTTCTACACCGACTGTAAGGGGAACCTAGAGAGCAATTTTAGATTAGGTGTGTGTCTTTTCAATTGGTAAACGAGATTAGATGAGAGGAGTTGACTCTTATGCTTCATGAAAAGGAATACAAAGAGACTGATAAGGAAAGAGACTTACAAGGTATAAAATGCTATGTTCATTGTAGTGCTATGAAAATAAATTTCTGCTTGCCTGTCCTGCCAAACAAAATTAAAAAGATGATCAAAGTCAAATAAAGGATGGATTTGAAGATCTTAATATCTTTGCAGGATGGTTTAACAACTATTTATTGCACTTGTTCCACTACTAGGAAGCATGATTTTTCTTTGCTTTGCTTTCTACTCACTGACCCATTAATTTGCTGGTGATGGTGGAATGAAAGAAGTAACACATTTTCATATCTAGCTGACTTGCATACAATGACAAAGCACAAAGTCTTGAAAGTACCTGTGTTTCCCTGCATGAAAATAATCTCCAGGTAATGTTAGAAGACGGTCAGGAGGATAATAATAAAACAAATCTGCGTACTTTTTCTTCCCTGTTGAGTTAAGAAACCAAAAGACCTTTGAAATATTGAATTCAGGAAGAGAAGGATAATTAACCTGGCCAGCAGCACACTTCATTCCTTCTCGTAAGATGTAATGTCACTGAAAGAAGGATGTAACATGGAATTACTTAGCTCCAAGTAATATGTATTGGGTAGTTCTATATTAATTCATTTCTTAAGAAACGTTCACAATGAATTACTCACAAGCAGAAAGTCAAGTTTGGTGAAAGTTGTGTCAGCAGAGGTAGGAGAAGCTCTCAGAATTCAGGTAAAGAACCAATTCTACACAATGGTGCACACGTAAAATTAGTATCTTGCTTCAAAAATAAATAACTTGTGGTTTTTAATAATGAGTATTTTTAATATGGTGTATCATCCCCCCCTCCTAGTTTTGTATTATCTGTGAACTTAATAAGAGTGTGCTGTGTCTCACTGTCTGGGTCACCAATGAAGACCTTGAACAGGGCTGGACCCACTGTTAACTTGTGGGGTACACCCCTAGTGAACTGCCTCCAGCTACTTTGTGCTGCTGATCACAACCCCCTGTGCCTGGACACTCAGCCAGTTTTAAATCCACCTCACTGCCTACCTACCTAGCCCATACTTTGTCCGTGAGGATGCCATGGGAGGCAGTGTCAAAAGCCTTACTAAAACAGAGGTAAATGACATCCACTGCTCACCCCTCACCCACCAAGCTAACCACCTCATTGGAGAGGGCTGTTTAATTCATCTGACCTCAGCAAATCTAATTTCAAGAACTGTACCAAATGATTTAAGAACAGCCACAAACACTGTGATTTGTAAAGTCTGTTGCTGGCTATTAAACAGTTTCAGGTTGGGTATTTTTACTTAATTTACTGGCCAAGTAACAAACTTTTAATTACTGATTCTGCTACTGAAAAACAGAAACAGGCAAGCAAACAAACCCTTAGAGAACTACACTTGGACTCCTCTCCACACACCGCTCCCTCCCCCTTCCCGTCTCCAATCCCCTTGCCTCCTGCACACTACGCCTGCAGTGGGCAGTCCGGGAGATTGAGTTCAGCACATTGTGGTTCCTTCTGTTTGGTGGCTTCTTGTTTCTTCCTCCATTGCTTTGTCATGGGCTCCTTCACTGGTCACAGCTCTGCCAGAGACATGACACCCCCCGAGTCCTCTGCTCGGTCGCTGCAGTTCTTTCACTCCAGCTCTGCTTGCAGCCCCCTACTTCTGGCACCATGTGGATTATGCCCAGTACCAAACTCCGGTGTGCTTTAGAAAGCAAGCCATTCTGGGTATAGAAAGCTGTATTCCCCTTCCTTAGAATATTGCACAATATCCTGCCAAAAAGATGTCTGATGGGTTGTCAGTATGAGGCAAACTGTACACACCAGTATTTTAAAGTGCTCATAGGATGGACATTTCTTCCTGTTTATTCTGATTACACATTTGCCTGTGATACATTGGAAATCACTCACTGTTAAATGTTTCACAGATTCTTTAGTTGCTTGGGATTTCTTTTATTCCCAGGCACCTCTCAGCTAGTTACAGCAAGTCCTGAAAGCTGATTTGAAATTTTATTTTCTAATTATAACTCAAAATTTCCATTTAGATATTTGTACAAGTAAAGACAAGATGACAGTCCCACAGGCGGCAGAAGGCGTGGCAGAAGCTCACAGAGGTAACCGGTATGGGTCAGAGCAGAATACATGAGAGAGAGGGACAAACTAAGCAGTAGAAAAGCAGCAGGCTCAAGCAACAGTACAGACAGAGCATGACAAAGCCGTGGAACATGTTGCATTTCACATATATTGTACCTTTAGTTCAAATTCAGACAGCAAAAATTGTACTAAAGAACTTGGGTGCTATTGCTACACGTATGGCCTCATAACCCAGACAACAAGAAACCCAGATATGATTTAGAGATGCAGATGGAATTCAGATTATCTGAATATAATCACGCTTTGTTCTTAGGTTTCTTGAAGAAAATATGAGGAATACTGTCCCCAGGCTGCTGATATTAGAGTTTCCAAATTTATATGCATACCTTGTTTATATTCAAAATGCAATTCCAGATATGTATTCCATTTCAGTTCAAATGTTGTATCTACCCACTTGAATTCTGCATGCAGTGGTCAGTGTACACAAAAAGTTACTGGCTTACCTATTCTCAACACATCCTCATTCTCAAGTCATTTCTTAACAAAAAGATGCGTGTATTGCAAAACTTTACCCAATATATCCCATATACACAAAAAATACTTTTGAGAAAAATATTTGTCTGCAATGATAAATTGTTTCTATTTTAGAAAGACTGCAGAAGGAACATCTTTAAATATATTATTTAAAAATGTTCCCAAAGACACCTAGTTGAATATACAGAATGCAAAATGCAACTGAAGTGCTTGTTCTGCTATGCAGAACAACATCTGTATGTAGAGAGAGCGTATGAGAGTGAAGTCTGGTGATCAATCATAACTGACTAGACAGTTCCAGATTTGCACGCTGACCCCACATGACCAGAAATCTGAGCCTCCTGCCAAAGGTATTTTACCTTTGGCTAGTGAAAGGAGATAAGACTTCCCTTCTGGTTCCAGAAATGATGACTCAAAAGACTTTAATTTATCTTAGGATCCCTTTACTATGCATTTTTATATCCTGATTTAATTTGTGTCTGTTTACTTCTTTGTAGAATCTCTGATATGTTTTCAATTTAGATAAACTGAGTAGAATAGCTTAATTCCACAAAACTGGTGACCCTAAGGATTAGGTACTGAGCTCAGGAGCAATATAGCATGAGGTAGGTTGGATGTGAATAGTTTCACAGTACCAATCTATGTGCATAACCCCATTTTTGCCAACATGAAGTAGTTTGAGATGACTTCCCATTCAGTGGGAGAGAAATGAACAACTTCAGATTCACTGTAGAGTATATGATACAATGTACATTCCCACTGTAAATTATCCCACCATCACATGTTTGCATAGCTAAACTTCTAGCTAATTTAGGGTAGTACAGGGAAGAATACCACTTTGCACATCAGGATGTACTAGGAACTGAGCTCTTCTTTCCCAAATAATGTTCCAGAAAGTGAGGAAAGAGCCAAATGGCTTCTGAAGTCCAAGAACTATCGGAAATTTTGATTTGCAAGAACTAGTAAAAAATAGTAACTTCATCCCATAATCACATGTGAACGGACTGTGAGCACAGCCAGAGTCCTCTACAGGGCTCTGTCCTGTACAAGCTACCTCTTGCCACTTGGCCCAAGCACAAAAGCATAAATGCAGTCACAAACCCTTAAGACTGTGTTGCTTTAGCCATAACCCAGTGGATCAATGTCCAAACTCCCACTGTAAAATAAGACTTGAGTTTAGTCCATATTCCACATTTGGGAAGCCTAATTAGTGATACTGTTAACTCACAAGCAAACAATTTATTTTTAATTTTCTCCATCAATCTCTTTTTTTAAAAAGAATTAATTGAAATCTAAAAAACAATCTAACATGCACAGGACAAACCTTTTATTAAATATTTTATTTTTTAAAAGCCTTAACACTTCCTTCTTCTGTGCAACAGATGTACGTTTATCAGTGCTATTTAGTAGCTGGCTAATAATCCTTGCTGCTCTTTCTTATTCCCAGTGTTTCTTATACCTCTTATCTATGATTCCCAAATGACAAATACAGTTGCCCACCATCACTTTAAACAACCCAGGAATCTCCATTCTGAGGAATGCGTCCTCTTTACAGATTAAAAATGATTTCTTTCCTTCTGTCTCTCTGATTTCCACAATATTTTGTGTATCAGCTGCCTAATTTCATCAGAACAGGCAAAAACCACATTCTCCCAACATTTTATGGACATAATTAAAGGCAGTTTTGTGAGAAGAAGGGCTGCGTGTTTAGACCTTCTCCAGCCATCTCCAACAATCTCCTACATTCAGGGGCAGAGTTCTAACCACTAGGTTATATGTCCAGAAACATAATACCATCACAAGTGTTTGGACTGCAGTGTAATCTGATTTAGGCATTCTTAGAGGACAGCTAACTTACTGAGGTTCGCCAAGGACTTGTGAAAGATTTGGGCATGTCTCTGCCTAGGTACCATCTCTTGCTTAGCTCTCCAGCTAGGATGCTACAGTTTATGCATCCAGGGAACTTTGTGCTCACAAGGGTTAGCTGGTTAAACTGCTTCCTGAACCAGAGTCAGCATCCATCCTTTTTAGGTGGAAGACAGGTAAACTCCAGAAAGTCTGAGTATAATCCATTGAAATTCAAGCTTAAAGTCCTGCATTCTGTTGTATATCTTAAATGATTCTTTCAGATTGTGTTCCATTCATCTTACTTATAGATTTGAAATTAAAAAGTAATTTAGCTTTATTTGTACAGTAGAAAGTCCCAGGTGTGCTATAATATATTTTTCAACACAGAAATCATGACCCAGGCACTGCCTCTTTTACCTAGGATTACCACCGTTGGCTTCATGAGGCTTTATGAAGGCAATCAGAAATGAAATATAGCCTGAAGAATACGTGTGGCTATAAAAAAGGAAAAAAACAAAAGAGGCAGAAACAGCCATCTTATTAACATACCTGTTGCTATGAAAAAAAAAAAAATTCTCCTAGCACCAGGCTTCTGCACCGTTGGTACTATGGTTCAAATACTCCACAGTATGCTAGCCTTGTGCAGTTTGTGCAGTCACCTGTCCCCCCCCCCCCGGCCAAACCTGACTTTTTGATATGTTTTTATATTCTTACTTCTATTAGTAACCTATTTTTATTCCATTACACACACTCCATATATATATAGAAATGTATACATTTAAATGTGTGTAACTGTACCAAAATTTACATAGCATTTCTCTCTTCTATGTTAACCACTCTTTCCAAAAGGGAAAGGCTAGCATTTTTTCAGTAACAGCTTTGACAATTCACTTTTTCTTCATTTTTTTAAATATAGTCACATGACTTACAAACTGTTCCTTTATTATAGGATGATGTTAACCATGTAAGTAGACTGGGACTAAATGTAG
This sequence comes from Rhinoptilus africanus, assembly GCA_013400135.1. Taxonomy (NCBI): domain Eukaryota; kingdom Metazoa; phylum Chordata; class Aves; order Charadriiformes; family Glareolidae; genus Rhinoptilus; species Rhinoptilus africanus. Next base: position 131,394 of record VXBO01006149.1, on the reverse strand, counting down.
TTCTTCACAATACTTTTGTAGCATTTTGCCTCCTGTAACATGAGTGGTTAAGTTCTCCCCTTTATTGACCTACTTCTTCACATTAATTATGTTAAAAGGTTTTGCTTGTTGAGGGATGTCCAAGGTTTACACGAACTTATATGCATGCTCTCATGTATACTGTGGCTACTGTGCAAATGGTGCTTCCTTCCAAAAGCCCTTAGTATACTATCAGTTAAAAAGAAAGCAACCGTAATCAGGATATAATGCTCTATTTGCTTGTGAACGAGGAAACATAGAGCAATCACACACGCTCATGGGCTCCACAGTGCCATACAATCTTGCTCTCCGACCTCAAAGGCTTGCATAAATTTTCATTCAAGATACTAAACCCCAGAAATCTAACTAGTTCCTCTTTTTGTGGCTCCTATTGGACTTGTTTGACTCTCATTCATTAATTAAGTGAAAGGGATACAGTTGCTCTACACAGTACTGTGTTTTAGGTCATCAGCACTGGATCTCACTTGTCACAACTTCACAATGCTAAGCAGAACAGGAACACTTCTCAAGGCAAGGCTCAAAAAAAGTCAAAGACTTCTCCACGTTAGCAAACCACAGACAAGGAAATAAAAGATTAAATGAGATTGAGCAGCTGCTCTCAGTTCAAAAGCATGCTTTCCTTCCAACTCATTTCAACAACAGATTTTGTGTAGGCAGGAAATTATTTCACAGAAATAACAATTTAGTTACTAGAAGAGCTGGGAAAAAAACAAAGGAGGTTTTTAGTGACTGCAATTATAGATCCTCGGTTGACAGTTCCCCTACCTGTTCCTATCATAATCCAAGTTTACCTGCTTACTAAGAAGCAAACTGACATACACAAACTGAGTTACTACTTTTGTTTTCTCTTTTTAGGTATAGAACAATCTAGAAACTATTTTACTAAATCTAGATATTGCCTCTCAGAATGCTGATTGCAATCTTAATATTTTCATTTTAACTTTTCCCACCCAGATTTTTAAGGAAGCCCCTTCCCCATGACACCGCAGATTCTTAAGATACTTGAGATATAGCTGATTGATTCCTGTCAACTCCAGACTAAAGCAAAGATTCCTGTTCAAGAACAAAAGGTCAAAAGAAGCCCATAAAAAAGCCAGCTCCCTTCCTCTGAGTAGATTCAGGACTAGTTCTCTTCCATGCAGCTTACCTATTTCTAAATTTTTACTTTTATCCCTCCTCCCCTTGGGCTTGACAGAGCACAGAAGAGGGATCACAAATGTTTATAAGCGACTTATAAAGAGATGTAAGTTTCATTATAGTCCATGGCACATAGTACAATCACCTCAAAGCTGCTTTAGCTTCTGTTTTGGCTTTAATGACCCTTAATGTAGTCTGCCAAAAGAAAAGAAAAAAAAAAAGTCAACATACTCTCTTTATGGAAGACAGGAGCGGGACTCATAGAAAATCATACTCCAGATAGGGATATCTGCTATACAGCTAGTTCCAGCAGTCTCTTTTCTCTTATATATATCTCAAAGGAAAGCAAATACTTAAAAATTTCAGCTTTAAAAAACAACATTTCACAAGCCTGTTCTTCATCCTTTTTAGGGCGTTTCCTGAGGGGACACACCTGATCTCTGATTAAATGGGAATTTCAGTAAGTCAAGACTGATCACTTGAGCTTCAAAGTATTATGTTTTACAAATAATAAACTGTGACTTCTCTAGGGCAGTTAAGTTACTTGCAGGTAGTTACGTTTCACATTCAAACATCACCAACCCCCAGACGTACCAGACCTAGGCATAACTTTTCCAAAATAACAGGTTTTCCTCTGTAAATTCTTATTTATTGAAACCTGAACTTTTAAAAGTATTGAAGACATGCAAACAGCAGTCTCATCATGTAGGAATTTCCAAATTGAAAATATTTTCTTCCTTTCTTTCCAGAGTGTCTCTTAGCAAAATAATCTATACAGGAATCCAAACTCCACAAAGCTATTCAGAAGACAAATCTGTGGATCAAAAATCAAAGTAACAACTGAAAAGATCTAACTGCATTTATCACGCTTGCAGTTTGATACACTAAAAAATGTTCTGTGCATGTCTTACATGGGCTTGTGTAGCTGGAGAAAACAAAGGGAACAAATCCTCCTGCTCAGCTCATTTCCTTTGTAGCAAGGCATCATGTTAAGGTATATTCATGAAAACAAATTTTCTCTTAATACAAATGGAAAAACTTGTCACTTCCTTTTACAGGAACTTGCGGAGAGCAAAGCTCTGTAAACTGGGCTGGCTCAGTGCACCAGCTCCAGGACTTCTTCCATAACCTTGAGTCAATGGTTACCTGCAGCTTATTTGAAGCAGGAGTTCTCACCTCTCACAGAGGAAAGATACTGTTGCTGTCTGCAATCTTTTCTCTATTTCAGGGTTTTAAAATCTATGAGAGTTGCTACTGTCTATAAACCCATGCCTGTCACATTACCAAAATTATTCTTTCACAAGAAGTAGGAACTCTCTGCCATCTGCATAAGCTTAACTTGTGATATAAGTAGAGGTTTGAATTCATTTTCAACATGCCTGATCCCACATCATAAAAACACTTACACACAGTCCAATCCCTTATGTCTGTGACAACACAGCCTACAGAACCAACGCTGAATTCAGAGCTTTGCAAGTGCCCTCTGGGCACATAAAATAAACTGAAGAGGAGAGTTTGTGTATCTCCAAAAAGACACTACAAAGGTAATCAGGAGATAATCTAGTGCCAAAAATTGTATCCCAATGCACTTACATAATGTCNGCACTGCAGTGGGTCTCCCCAGAGCAGAGCAGAGGGGCAGAAACCCCTCCCTTGACCTGCTGGCCACGCTTCTTTTGATACCGCCCAGGATGCACTTGCCTTTCTGCACTGAGAGTACACGTTACCAGCCCATGTTGAGATTCTCACCAGTCAATAGCCCTAAGTCCTTCTACTCAGGGCTGCTGTCATGTATTTGTATTAATATAAATCTATCCTACTACTTACTTTGTTCCCTCATAGCTTCATGCTAGACCAGTCAGAGACGTTGGATATTCACTCATCCTTGTGCAAGTAAAGTATTTCAGCTGCCATGTGGATACAAGGTCTTTAATTCATGGCACTTCTGGGTTCCACGTTGCAGAATCAGACACCAAAATCTGAATATGCAACTTAATTCCTGGTCAAAATAGACTTTTTTGTTATAATCTAAAAATCTGGATTTATGAATGTATGCCAATGTGCATAAAGAACATTATCGTGTTCCAAAAATTCCAGACATCTTAACCTGTGACACACTGGTTAAGAAAGGATTAAAGAAATGTACAAATACAGTGGCTGTTTATAAAAAGCGTCATATAGATGTACACATATAAGATCACCAATGCTTACAGAAATACCTGATCGTATGTGAAAACATACTTCTTGGTTGTTGAATTACTTCACACAACTAATAAAAATAGTATTTTAAAATCATCAAAGTTCCACAATCATTTTGATAATCATTCAGTTAACGAATAAGGCATTTTTCCATTAAACTAATAGAATGTAGTCAATGTCAGCTCACAGAAAAGATTTCCAGTAGAGTTAAAAAAAAAAAAAAAAAGACTGTCATGGCACATATTACAGATTGCTTGACAGGCATAGTCTGTTCGACTAATGCATGCAGAAGATAAAAGAATTAGCACTGATGACTGAAAACTAAAGACCAACATTTTCCCATCTGTTTGTGCACCATGGGGACTTAAATTCCACCCATCAGCTGGAAGGCATGTAAAAGGCAAACAAAATCCCACTTGGTTCCAGTACTGAACACTTCTGATAACACTGCAGAAGTATAGTATGTTTTCAACAGTATCTTTCAAAGTAAAATACAACTAAGCAGACAGTTAGGAGATGAAAAGTTAAAATCTACTAACCCAGAAGCTATCAAACAAACAATAATGTGCATTTCTCAAGTTAGTGCTATTTCCATGCCCTAGCACTACCACATTCATGAGGATTTGGGAACATTCTATTAATTCTACATGCATATGGATATTTACTTCGATCTTAATTACTTGGCAAGTCAGCTTTCATGGTTGTTCTTCACATTTTGACTTCCAGCCTACATGGCCAAGGTTTCTTGGAATTTACGGTCTTCATTTCTAAGCTAAATAAAGTATGGTTTCCTTGACTTAGCTTTACCTCAAGGGATTATTTTCATTTCCTCTCTTCTCCCACCTAAATCTCTGAGAACACACAGAACCATCGTTACTTTGATAAGAAATTGAAAGGACAGAATTATTTTTATTATATCCATTTCTGTTTCTTTACTTCCACACTTCATTCTGAATTTTTCCAGCAACTTCTACTAATCATTCTTAATATAATCAAAATCTGTAGCTCGAATGCAAGTAAATTTTTCCATACAATTTGAACACTAATTGTATCAGCCTTGGTATGTTTTCTACGTATGTAATCACTGCCGGTTTTAAATCTATGAAGAAAGAGGCCATAATAATAATTTTTCTATCGCTCTTGTTGGCTAGATGTCTGGTCAGAGATATGTGATAGGACACTTTAGCTTAGACACAACGCAGGGCAAATGAAGCTATAGGGCTTTTGGTGTGACACTGATTTCTGTCAACAACATGGGTAGAATGTGTTCAAGTCCAGTACTAGGGCTTTCACAGAGCCGTGAGCTTAACCATCCAATTCTCCAGTTTCTGCACATAAGCTATATTCAAACAGAAATTATAGGAACCAATTCTGCTATCAGGATACGTACTTGTGTTAATATAAATCAATATTTCAATATTCTAGCTGCCAAAAAATTGCCTTGCATTAATAAATAAATAAATAGACAAAGAGCAGCTAGTGAAGAATTATATATCCATAATTCTCATCTCCAAACCCAGGCATGATAAAAGAAAATAAAATCTGTCTTTGTTTGTTTGTTTGTTTATGGAGGTACCTCTTGGGTCAAAATACCTGTTGTGCAGTTTTAGTGAGGGCTTCTCAGAAAAGAGATAAAAAGATGAGGCACTACAGTATCAGGAGGGTGCTAAAAGCATGAAGAAGCTCCTTCTTTTTGTTTATTATGCAAAAAGGAAAAAAAAAGTTTAATTAGAATAATTATATGAGTTGGATGGACTAGTTTGAATATCATAAAAAAAACCTAAGGCATATTTTAACTCTTCTGATTTTCTTTGAAAGTAACAAAAAGCAGAGAATAAATCTCAGAATATATATTTCTTACTGTAATTTAGTATTTATACTGAAAGTTGAGGTAGACTGAAGAAGTGACAATAAAAAATTAGAAAAGTTCTTTTTGCCGAGAACAGCATCTAGTTCTATTTTTCAGACACTGCAGCAAAAAATGTGCGAGATTAGAATGAGGTCAACAAAAAGGGTGGCTGAAGTACAGAAGGACGGGTATTTGACTTGATATTGCCAGCTCTCAAATTATTTGGCAAGAAAAGGGAATTAGAAGGGAACCTTCAAAGAGCATTGATGACTAAAGACTAAAATTTCCCCATCTGCTTGTGCACATGGGACTTGCACACTTCCCATCAGTAGCAGAGCTTATGGGAAAAAAAATGAAATTATTCAAGCACTGAATGCCTCTGATAACAGTACAGGAGCACACTTTCTTTTCATTTTTATTTTAATTGCAATCATTAAAAATTATGACAGGCCCACAGAAAAATGATCAGTCCCTGACTCATAATACTGCAACAAAAGGTCACGTTATGAATTTATTGCCTTTTATTTTTAGAACAAATAGAAGGAAATTTCCTTCACGCAGCAAGGAGGGGGCCTTTGGAATTCCCTGACAAAAGGTCTTTAAATCCAACACTACAGTTAGAGTTAAAAATTACTTTGTAGCCATTAGTAAAGCTCATAATTACATAAGGTCAAAAACAATCTCATATTTTAGGCAATAAAAAGACCTCTCCCTGTGGTTAGTAAGAACTGTCATTCATGTACGTTTGACAGTTAGGTAAGGCACAATTTTACTGTAGGCAAAATGGGGATAGGAGGCATCCTCTGACTACCAACTGCGGTACTGCTAAGTATAGAGCACAAATAGAAAAATAGCACAGTAAGTATTACCTTTTACTAATGTTTCCTACTCAGTTGTGTGTGTGTGTGTATATATATATGTATAAATGTATATATATATGGGGAAGTATTTGTACATACATAGAGATACACACACACTCCAAGCAAACAGCTGGGAGAAGTTCTGCCTAGTAGCTTCACTCAAAGGGTTTCCGACTCTGACCCACAGGGTTGAAGGCAGAACAAACTAAACAACCACATGGAGCAGTAAAGAAAGGAAGCTGCTTTTGGTGGCTCAGTAAAGACCGAAATCTGCTTGTGAGGAGCTGGTAGCTTCCAGGTTAAATTTAAATAAAGTAAATGGTGGAAAATGTAAACTGGGGCAAAACTGAAGACCCTGTTTAACATTGTGGTCTTCTCCTTACTCCCTCTGTGTGGGAAGCTAGTCTTTTCTTCCCATCTGTGCACACTGTCATATCCATGACTGTATTTATACAACTTGGAAAATACAGATGCTGAATGTTCTGATTTTCGTTCTCCAGTCCATCTTGAGATTACACACACACACAAACACATACATACATGTAATTTAAATATTCTTCATACGACACATGGAAATAAATAGCACTACTTCAGGCACGACATTAGATACTACCATTTTACTAATGCAGAGAAAAAGTCAAAGTCTACATTGATGTATATACATGTACCGTAAAAATAAAGAAAAATCTGTACTACGTGTCTCTGGTATAAAAAGCAAGAGATTACACATAGTACATAATAAATGATAGCTGTGTACAGCTGTATAGTTTCTGCAAAGATAAAGGCATTCATTTCACGCAAGGAACTGAGAGTACAAACCTGCTAATTTAACTCAGTTAATTTGCATTTTTATTATGAGACAGATTCATTGTTTTGATTGATAACATCAACATATTCCCAGTGTACAGGGGAAGGACTGTATAGCAGCTTAATCTGCACTCAGGGTGACACTGTCCCGCTGGTTAGTAATTAAATCTACACACTCCACAAACAAGTCACCGTGTGAAATACCAAATGTATTTAGGAAGTTTAGGATGCCAGTCATCTTAATATGCTGGCTTCTCAGAGCACCAGTGTGTAATTAGAGAACTTGCCAGACAAGCAGATTATTCTGTTCTTTTCCTGTGCTTAGGTAATGGATGAAGTGCAGCAGATATCAAAGACTTCCAGACACAAAAAGTGGTAACTTACTGCATGGGACTGCAGTATCATAAAACAACTATGAGAGAAACACACCCCTCCATGCCAAATTTTCTCATCGATTGTATGAAAATGAAAACATACACTTGTAACTCCTACCAATACAAGCATAAACACAGGCTACATTTACGTATCAATCAAACACTAAGATTCCAGGTTTATTTGCATAAAATGCTTTTAATCAATTAATGTATATATTGATAAAGTGTCAGAATTTTACATAAAATTGAAACAAATCAAGGATTTATCTATGTGTTTTATCAGACGGGGTTTTTTTCTCTGGTGTTCATATAGCGTAATCTTTGCAGTAAATGACACGGCAATAGGCATCTATCATCGTCCTACTACCTTGCCCAGCAACATTTGTCCATAATCATTCCCTTATTATTCTCGGTCTTCATCCCAAAAAACAGCTTTCCAACTTCCAATACTCTCATAATTTTAATGAAATTATCAAAAAAAAAAACCAAAAAACCAAACCGAACATTCTTCTTAAGAAATGCAATATCAGTAATCTTGCAGTATTTACTTTAATTCAACAAATACTTCCAATCTTTTAACATTTTGGAAAAATATTACTTACAATATTTTAACAGTTTGTAATATCTCATAGTTTCTAATGATAGTCATTTGAAATGAAGGCACCCCTGATTTGATAAACTTTGATTTTCACATAGCTGAAGATGCAGCTGTTATTCAGAATTTTTTTTTTTTTTTAAAAAGCCATGTTTTTCCTATGCTTTCAGTTTCTAGCTATTATACACATTTTCTAACATCCTTTTAGCCTTTCATCCTTGCAGACAGCAACCACATCTTGCTCAAGCTCATTATCAAAACCAAAAAGATCCAAACTACATCCAACTTTCCACTATTTTTCAGTTAATGTCTTTAACACCTAGAGTTCATTATGCATCCCAGACTCATTATCTTACATTGTACTTCACTGAACTGAATTACCTACTTTTTCGCACATAGTCTACAGCCATTATTCTAGATTTGGGAAGTCAATGTTTTTCTCCACCTTTACTACTCTAATTGAAAAGTCTTCAAAGACATGAGCAAACACGAGCCTTTTACTGACCCTCACGTTATCTCATTTATTACCTCCACTAACCCTGCACTGTTACAATTTACCTAAACCATCTGCTTTCTACATGTAAGCCAGTTTTTCCTGCAGCAGTTTTCTTTTCAATGCCTCTACATATCAATCTTTATGGTGGCATATCAAGTCAAGTTGCCCTTGAATTTTTGATAAATTGTATCAGTGCTGCATTTTCCCCTACTAGCTCACTCAGAAATTCAAGAATTCATGAAGCTTCATTTGATGGTTCTTTTTTCATAGGTTCATGCTCCCAACCCCTTCTAAATTATGCATTACATACTATGCCATAGTGATATTTCATTCCAATGTTTCCCAAATGAAAACACACAAAAGGCCATATAAGATTGAGGGGGAGGGTGTTGGTTTGGGGTCGGGGTTTTTTTTGAGCATTGCAGGACAGCTCTAGCCAAATAAATAACATGGTATTAATTTCTTTGAAAGAATATCCTTCTCTCCTTTTTTTTTTGTATGTTTTTCAGAAGACAGCAGCTGACAAAATTCTTCTCAAGTCTGGGAATCACATCTACCATCCTTGTCATAGTTCTGTTTTAGTAGAAATTTGGAGATGCTGCAAGGTTTAGCCATTTTCTTTGAGACACTAATTTTTCTCAGCCTGAAGAAAAAGGTGATGGGGAGAGAGCTCAAAAGGCAAGATGCATGTTTCTGGCTTATTATGATTGTCATGGATAACATAGCTAATTACAGAAAGAAGGTAGGAGAAAGAAGGAACTGAAGGAGTCTCATCTGCTTTGAACATTTCATATTTTTCCAGACTGCCTAAATAAAAAGGCACTGTTCTAATCACCAGAGCAGTGACCTTCAAACTGTTTTTATCATGCACCACATCATTAAAATTTTTGAGCACGTATCCCCGATATATGTATTTTTGTCTATAAATTATATAAATGTACCACTGTACTAATAGACTATGTAATTATAAACCATACATAAAAATAGAAATTAAAAAAGGATGAGGTAAAGAATATTTTTATTTTTTATTTATTTAATTAATAATGGTACAAAAATCTTTTTACTCTTTTATTTTTGATACTAATATTTTTAATAAGAACAACATGATTGAATATGCTTCATTATTTTTCAAAGTTTTGGTTTAACACTTTATGACACAGTGAATCAAAGGCCTAGTTCTACGCTCAGTCTAATTCAGTATTTGGGTTTAATGTCTGTCTTAGCTGTAAAAGACAGCTTACAAAGATATATAGATCCAAATGGAAGACACGCATTGTTGGCAGTGCTTACTAAATCATGATACTAATTTTTCAACCCCATCTACCAATTAAACAAAGGGTTTTTCTGAAATTTACCTAGGAAATTTCCATCTTTGCTGATGTCAATAACTTGGTCTTGCAAATTAATGAGAAGGTATTGCATTTTTATTTTTAACAAATGAATTCTAACCCCACTGAAACTCTGTTTGGAACTTTTTTAAACAGGTTAGGAAATTCTATTTCCAAGTTTTTTCAGTGTACAGGTACACCAGTTTTTATAGGTGGCATGCATCATTTTTGGTAACAAAATCATGTAATGATGGAAACATTTCCAAAAATTTATTTTCAGAATGCTCTCTCCATAGCATGAGGTTTTTTTGAAAAGCACTTACTTTCCTACTCATTATTAATCCATCACCTTTGCTTTGAAAATGTGCTTATTTTTTCCAAAAGTATCCGCTAGGTAGCATATTACTGACAGTGACTTTACACTGCAGAAAAGGTCAGCATATTTCGAACATTTGTCTTTTTGTAAAAGAAAAATGCAGACCTCATCTTTTAAGTTCGATTCTCTTAAGCAATTTGCCATGAGATAACCAGCGAACCTCTGTGCAGTACAAAAGAATTTCATGGTCACTCCCCATCTCATTATAAAGTATTGTAAAGATGCTACTGTTTAAAGGTCTTGTTTTTTATAAAATTAACCAAATTGATGACATCCTGTAGCACTCGGTGCACCTCTGGGTCTAACTTCCTAGCCGCAATAGCTTGCCTATGAATGACACAGAGTGAATTTCAGGTGTGGTGCCAGCTCTGTAACCTTATCCCAGAATCCCTTCTTATTCCAGTCAGAGCACTTGCTCCATCAATAGTTACACTTGCATGGTTTTTCCATAAAACACTGGTTTTATCAAAGTCATTTACTGTTGACATTATATGTCTTTGGCACACCTCTCTCTTAAGTGGCTCACAAGAAAGTAGTTCTTCATGTATTTCTCTACTGAAACAGAATCTAACAAACACCATAAGCTGAGATATGGACCTGTACTTTCAGCCAACTGCACAGCAAACCTCCTACACTGTACAAATTGTTCTAATGCTTGTTTCTTCAAATCTTCAGTGATGTTTTCTACACATCTTCCAACTGTATTTGCTGACAAAAGAGTGCATTTTAGAGTTTCTTGCCCTATTGTTTTCCATGTATTATTTTAGCCATTTTTACTCTGGGAGGAAGAACAAGTGTGTCCCCAATAGTATGTGGCTTTTTGTCTTTCACTATTAAGAAGCCTCAAAAGAGGCTTCTGAAGATTTATCATTAAGTTTAGTGAAATTTTGTAAAATACTGTGTTGAGTATCAAATAACTTTAAACATTGCTGATTAGATCTGGTTAGATTGGCAGTGTTTTATCTTGTAATGAGGAGAGCTCACATTAGGCCTAGGAGAAGTGTTTGCTCTGTCATTTTCCTGTTCATTTTGCTGTCATTATTAGCCATAGATTATCTTCAGTCTGCAGTTTCTCTGCAGAAATCTTTTTAAGCCGCTTGTCCATTTTGTGAGGTTTAATTTAGTTAAAACTAGATAATATAATCCATAAATCCACATGACCAGGCATACACAAACTACACTGCATCGCAGTACACTGCATGTGGATTGACAAGTGAGAGCACCACCGCCAACATTTCTGCATTGTGGAGCACTGACTCTTTCCTCAGGACACCCCGTCTACCGATTGTGACACTGGACCCTCTATATCTATGGATGGATTGAAGGTTCCAGTGTCAATATCTATATTAAATATTAGTAAAGCTTAATTTCTTTCTTACTTTTTTAGATAAAAAATAAATAAAAATAGGACTTCTAATACCCCCAGTGAATCATCTTGCGCATCTCCCAGGGTGGGCATCCACTTTGAACACCACTGCACTAGACCTCACAAATTCAAATTTTGTCATTTCCAAATATTTTTTTTATATTTATAAGCTCCTGGCAAAACCTGGAAGCCAGTAAGAATGAGGAACTCAACAGGAACCATTAAATAATTTCAAGCAAATGTCCTCAAAAGATTGTCTTATAGAACGTTTAGTTTCTTTTTGTAATTCTTTTAATTATATCTCTGATCAATTGAGCTCCTTCACTGGCATATTTCTCATATGTTGGCCTCTTTATACCCCTTATTGAGGTAATATTCAGGTTTATGAACCAGTCTGCAGTTTCTTTTACAAATACTGCAGAGGCACACAATTACAGGTTTAAATATCATTCTCAACTTACTACCAGTGACTATATATCTCATCTTTGGTAGCCTTGGGGTTTCTTTTGTTGAGAAAAAAAACACCCTCCCAACCCCTTTTTTTTCCCCTTGATTTCATACTACTTGCCCATTATGCATTTTCTTTTCAAGTATCTGAAGTCGTTACATTAAAAAACAAAATTATTTCAAATAGTTGAAAAACACTGATGTTTTCCTGGTAGTTAGTACGCCTAACTTCTCTTGTTGAATTACCTTCTTCCATGAGCTTCTCTCCTGCCTGTTTTTGGGCCGTAGAAATTTAGCCACAATCTGACAGACATCAAATATCCACCACATAACTTCATTTGCTGTTGTTCACAAAAGTATAGTGTTCTATATCCTCCATATGTTACTTTATTATTTTAAGCACACAATCATGAAAATTATATCTCCACAGCCCTCTGAACAGATGTCATGTGGGAATGTAATACTAGAATGGATCTCCTGAGGCATTACTTTGATAATGCAGGTAAACACGTAACACATAATGTCATTCACAACTTTTAGATCAATTTTAAAGCCAATTAGGTTTGAGGGGGTTTTGTCTCCTGTTACTCCTGCATGTAATGTTGTTTTCCAACCTGTATCTCCTAACATTCAGAAAAGTTAGTTTAATTTCTGTCTTAAGTTTATTCCTGGAATTTTTATAATCATTTGGTTTTCATGCCAGTAGTAACTTCAGGCTTTAATAGATCTATTTACCTCCTCCTCTCTCCTAATATATTTACAGAAACTTTTACAACCTCTCTTTTTCTTTTCTTTTTTTTTTTTAAGTTAAACATATTATTTTTAGCCCCTTCTCATAAGACAGGCTTTCTACTCTCCTGTTTATCTTTGTAGTTTTCCTTGGTACAATTTGTCATTCTCAACCATGGCTGTATATAGTTCACTGCAGCCTGTCATTCCTTGTACAGCAGCAACAACACTTTCCCCTTGCTACTGGAAACATCTTTTTTTCTGACAAATCCAAGAATCTCTTTTCCCTACTGGCAGCTACATATTTGTAGCATTTTACAATTGACTAAAGCTCCGAGGTTTTTTTCCTTACTTCCAACTGATTATTCCCAAGCTTATCACAGAAATGCCTCTTACTCATAACTCAGAAAATGGCCTTGTACTTTGTACACTTAAATTTCAACCCATTTTTATTACTCAAGTCTTCAAAGATATCCTATTCTTTCTGCAAGAGATTCTAATCCTCACCCGAACTGACAAGGCATTGCAGCTTTGTCATCAGCATATTTCATTATCATACTTTTTTTTTCCTCCCAAGGTTATCACTGAAAACTAAATAAAATCGCATTGTAGGAGAAATCCTAAAGAAACATCAGCAACTCCCAGGTCCATAGTTTCTCTTGTAATAGCGAAGCTGTTGTCTTGTTGTTACCTAGTTCTTGACTACCAGGCAGCTTTTCACTTCTCTAATTTAACTAACAGTTTTTCTCATATTCCCTAGCTACTCCGTAAGAGCGATTCACAGGGTAATTGTGTTACTGATACAAGTAGAGGCCACCTTGAATAAAGAATGGATCTCACTTTCTACAAATATCCCCCAGTGGCAGAACATCCCTAGATCATCTTCTTCATAGCACAAAACTATGTTTACTGAAGATCAAAAGCCAGATGTTGATTTTCATTATCTTGTCATTCCTTCATCCTCTTTCTCTGGTGATCAAGAGAATTACAGTGAAGCTGATCCAAAACTCCCTATCTTTGTGCATGTAGTCCACATCTTGGCATACTTGTCCTAACCTGCTCCAGCCAAAACGGGCACTGTTATTTTTCCCAACAGGTCTAACTCCCTTTTATCTCCAAGAAATTTGATTTTCTGAAAACACTCTGATGCTAAGGATTCCAAATTACACAGATCTGCTGGTTACTGTAGGTGGTATACTCCGTAAGCCTCCCCACTAATGCTATTTTCCAAAATCAAAATGCAGGTACCTTCTGCCACCACCTGGAGGGAGAGGTGTGTGCGTAGTTTTTTGTTTAAAACCATGTCTTTTCTCAGACTCATTCCTTATTCCCATCCATGAAATGTATTACAGAATAGCCAGACCCCCAACTCACAGTCCAGGCTAAAAACCTCTAATATTTACTACTTTTTACCGGCAACTAAATCTCCTGATTATTGTTCATGTTCTCTTCCCCTGCCCCCCA